>LTAE01000623.1:15657-77407 GCA_001647135.1 Pontederia paniculata
TAATTACTTAATTATTTATTTAATTAATTAATTAATTATATACATAAAATTGGCTAATTCTAGTAATGGTCAATAAATCGAATCTATAAAGAAACATGGAAGTTTTGAATTCATAATTATAATTTAACATAAAAGTTAATATATATTTTATGAAAGTAGTAGAAAAAAATTAAAATGATAATGTTAAGAAGAAAATTTTAATTAGTATGTTATATTTTTTATTACTTACAGTAGCTTCAATTTTTATGGTCAATAAATATATAAAATTATTTATTTATTTTTATAAAAAACAAATTTACAGATACAGATTCATATTAATTTGCATATTTGAATATAAAAAATAATACTTTTTTAATTATATCTTAGTCATTTTCGGATTATTTTTCTCTTATAATTTTACTTTTCATTCTAAACTTATATATTAATATTTAGATCCTAATAACTTGTACTAATATCTTGGTCTTCCTAATTCTTCGTCCCAGTCCGTCCTTAATATATATATATATATATATATATATATATAGTCAACGATTGTCCTCGTGATTCATTTTCATTTTGTGATATCAACTCCAACCTCTTGAAAATTTGGTGATGGAAGAATTGTCAACCAAATTTTTGTCTTGACACGTGTGAATTCTAATACGTGAATTGTTTTCATATAAAACTAAAATTATTTATTGCATTTGAGCAAGTGACAATGTCCTCAAATGCTATTAATAGTTTCATTATAGTTGAGCAATTGTTGGAAGCTGTTGGACGAAAGAGTTGTTTTCTTTGAACAAAAAGAGTTTTCGTTACTTTTCTTTTTACTTGATTTAGTTTTATTTATCAAACTGGTATAGAATATCGTGTTCATCATCCATTGTGACTTTTTTGATATGATTGAAATTCCAACAATAAATAAAAACGACGTAGAAAAATATACGCTATTCTATTTTTTCAATGAGAGATATGCCGCGATACTAAAACTTTAAAAATTCATTTCTGGATCGATGAATAGACTATACTCTTTTATTTTTAATTATAAATCACGAATCTTTTTTTTTTATTTATGGGTAAAACTCACTGATGTCCAGTGCTGTTAGCATTCGACTAATGCAGTGTTCGAATGAGTGCGGTGAAAATAAATTATGATCAAATTAAAGACTTCAGAATTCAAACTCGAGGCTAGTAACTTTCGGTCCTCCGACCCGGAGCACAGACCAGCTAACTAACCAACTTAGTTATCACAGACCTCCTTTTGCAATAGAAGAAAGAAGAGAATAAAGCGAATAAAGCTTCTGCAAAAATTATTAATCCAAATCAATCATCCAAGCATCCAACCAACCGCAAACCTGCTTTTGGGAAGTTCTTATCAGGCTAATGTCAAATTGAATGCATGAAGAAGAGTTTGGCACAAACTTTTGACATGTTAGACATCTCAGTATATGTATCCATTGGCAAATTACAGATGCGAGATGGAAGCTTGTACGCCATCCTAACAGCCTCCTCCTCCTCCTCCTCCTCCTCCTGCTGATGCTAAAATCTAAAAAGCTGCAGTGTGCCACTGGAAAAATGGGCACACAGCAAGTTTGCTTGGAAGATGGGAAAAGCAAATGCTTCATTTGTAAGCAATTTACTTGCAATCCGAAGCCATGTTTTTTAATCTAGCAATCCATTAACTGGAACATGACATGTTCTGCCCCTAATGAAGGTATCAAGCATCTGTCAGTACAATGCAACACTCAGCAAGAAGTTGTGCCCATAATTATAGACTTGTATTAGTCATTTGTATCTAGGAACATGATTGTGTTGCACAGTTCAGAATCCCTTTTTCAACAACACAGAAAAAAAACAAATATTAGCTGAAGGCAGTGGAAGACTGCCAAGTAAAAAGAAGGGGGAAGCTCCATGAGCAAAGCATTGGATACCTGACTATAAAATTAAAGCACTCCACTCCCACCTGCACCCCTCAGAAAAACTGGCTTAGTTTTAGTAAGCAACAAGGCACAAAAGTGGATTGGCAGCAAACAGGAATTTTTGGTGAAAATGGAACACAAGTAATGTATGCCACAAGGCTTGAAAAAGTTTAGGAACTCGGTGATACAGAGGAAAAAAAATAAAACGCATCTAATTCCATATAAAAAAGCAGTATCAATCTTCACAAATGAAGTAACAATCAGATCTCATAGGGAAAAAAATGAAGTGAAGAATTTGTGTTCCAAAATATTTTCACAAATGCAAATCTCATAACTTAAGACAATCATGAGCAATACAACTGATGATTGAAAGGAGGTTATCCTGTCAAGCACTCTAAAACTTAGATTATGACAAGGAACCTAAAGATAAGATCATAACAATACCTGACAAATAATAGTTCAGAAATACAATAAAACATTTAAAAGATACAAAGACAACCAGGACAGACACCACACCAAGAGAAGAAAAAAACTTGTCTTTGAATATTTTGCCAACAATAAACTTTGGTTAGGAGCGAAAACCTTATCTTCCCTTCATGGGCATTCATTCTAACAAGAAACTGAAAGAGAACCCGGACCTAAATTGCATTGCAGATTCTAAGACATAACAGCATCACATTCCCTTTAATATGAAATTATACACAGAACAGTTCAGAAACATCAAACTGCAGCATTTTTGCCCTTCATATTAGCACAAGGACATTTGAAATGGCATTTGAACAAATTAAAGGATCAGAACATGTGACCTATAAAATAATCTTCAACTAGCAAAGATCAAAAGAGAGAGAAAAAAAAAAGATAGATGTCACCCCTTTGCCATGCCCTGACAAAAAAGCAAAATATCAACACTCTAAAACAGTAAAAAGAGTAATAGTATAAGAAACCAGTGTCGTGTGAGTGCATTCAACAAGAAAACTTGTTATGTTCAACTGAGTCAGATTCATGCGACTACTCAACAAGTATTTCAAAGAAATCCTGAATAAGAAAGAAGTTTTCTTACAATGTTGTCATATATTTTTGTGTAGCCATTCAAAATTACTCCTAGCACAAAATAGAGGAAGATATGCTAATTTACCTTACCAGTTAAACTATTGCAGGAATACTTGTGACAGAAAAATCAAAGAAGCAAACTTTTCAGCAATCGTATGCCACAGATATGTTGCTTCATCAGAGACCCTGAGAACGTATTGTTACATGAAAACTAAGCAATACATGTGATATCAGAAAAGATCGGGAAGAAATCTTATGAAAGAATGCGAGAGTATAACTTCAAAGTAGTAACAGTAGAAGAACAGAAATGTAACTAAGACCCTTTTCCTTTCTCATTCATGGAAAATTAGGTAGATATTTCTTTTGTACAAAGAAGAAGAAACCTCAGATCTGAACCTGAGATGCCTTCCGGAATCATCAAACCCTTGATAGTAATAATAACCCTAAAAAAGGGAATCGCAAACCCTCTCATACAAAAACGATTTAAGCGAAAACTAAAAAAGATCGCAACTTTATCAGAGGAAGAGATGATCGGATGACAGAATCGCTAAAACCGAAACCAGAACGAGGAGAAGAAAAGAATCATTTTTTTTTCCTTTTTGTTTTCCTTCTCTCGTTCTGACGATCTGGAGCGCCAACGTAGTTATCGTCAGAGACGGAGCGCTGTGGTCTGGAAGTCGTCGTCTGGCGGCGGGATGAGGTTAAGATCGAAGGGCAGGGGCCGTCTGTAAGCGGAGGCGACGTCGCCGTCGTCGTCCACGACGGAACACGATGATCCGCAGTCGCTGTGGAGGTCATCATCGGAAACGACGCGCGGGGGCGGCGGATTAGCCTGCCTCCTCAGGTGCGACGGCCGGAGGCGGATCGGCGCGGTCGAGGCCACGGCAGACGGCAGCCGGGGCCCGCTGAAGGACTCGACGGTGCTGCTGTGGCTGCTGGATGTGGGTCTCTGAGGCGGCGGCGGCGGCGGCGGCGGGGGCAGCGTGGTATGGTGGGGGTGCTGGAAGGGGTGGAACTGACCGGCGGCTCCGACGGACGGGGGATAAGATGGCGGGGGAACGAGCTGGGAGGCGGAATCCGGGGAGGGGAAGTTGGTCTTGGCCTTGGGGCCGCGGAGGGAGCGCGCGGCGACGTCGTAGGCGCGGGCAGCGTCCTCGGCGGAGTCGAAGGTGCCGAGCCATACGCGGGTCTTCTTCCAGGGGTCGCGGATCTCCGCCGCGAAGCGACCCCACGGTCTCTTGCGGACGCCCCGGAACCGCGTCTCCACGGCCGTCCCCGCCGCAGCCGCCATCCCCGAGCCAGCGACCTCAGCAGGAAGCACAGAGGTCGCCGCCGCCAGTGCCCGGCCTCTCCGCATCGCCGGGGATGGTCGGAGTTGTCGTGTAGAAATGGCAAACGGAGGAGGAGGAGATGAAGAAGGAATCAAAAGAGCTCTCTTTTGTGGATCGTCTCAGAGTTGGGTCGTCGTCGTCGACGTTGGTGTTTGTTGTGGTGGATGGCGGTGGTATAATATTATCCCTGTGGAGAGGGGTTTCTTTCTACCTTCTACTTCTAACCCGTCCCTACCCTCTCCTTCCCCGCCCCTCCCTTCCCTTCCCTTCCCTTCCCACCTCTTCTTCTACTTCTTCCTTGTTCGCAGCATACCACAACCCACCGCACCCACCTCTTTCCTTCCCCATCGGTCCTTTTCGTATTAACAAATTGTTTTACCCGCTTCGAATTTTGTGTGGCGATGACCCGAATTGACCATCATGCCCCCACCACAAACACCACCCTCCTCAACTTTATTTATTATATATTCAAAAAGTTCAATTTAATTTAATTGATTAATCATTTTTATTTTCGCTTTTTCCAATTATAATAATATAACTTAATGGTCAACGAATCTGTGCCCCGAATTGAGAGAACGAGAGCTAGTAGTTCCGAGTTCGAGCTTCGAAGTCCTCAATTTGGTCAGGATTTAACCTTTACCGCTCTCGTCCTAACACCGGATTAGTCGGATGTTAATAATCCTGAACACTGGTGGATCTAAACCGAAAAAAAATAACATAATTATTTTTTATTCACGACTAGGAGATTCATTAAATTTTTTTATAATATACATTTTTTAAGGAAAAATACTTGTCTGAATTTCAAAAAAATTATTTAATCAATGGCTAAAAATTCCGATTGTCGTCATAAATACAAATAGTTCATATGAAATTTTGATCCAATAAGCAGTTTCTTTGAATTGGACACATGTTTATTGTTGGGTTGGGATTTCTGGCTAAGGTAGAGCCAGCATTTCCTTCAATGGCTAAATAAGATAATCTGTTAAATGCTTCAATTTCAAATTTGATCTTCTTTTTACATAAATTTATATATAAAAAAGGATAAGTGTAAAATGAAATTTTAAAGTGACGTCAAGTAAAATTATGTCGTATATTAGTTAAAAAAATTTATCGAACTATTAGGATTTATATCACACCCTAATAAAATGGGAATAGAAGTGCGTCATTTTAGCATTGACTTTTTAGTCACGTTGAAACTAGAAATTATTTATAGTATATACAATTACTCATATAATTATTTATATAATAAAAAAACTATTTTAAATATTAAATAACATTTTTTATTATTTTTATTATTTTATTCGCACAGTTTAATATAATTCAAGAGATTTATATTTTTTTTACTTTTGTATTTACGCATTAAAAAGATAGAAAGGATAAAAAGCGAGAATATTTAAAAAATATAAAAAAAATATTATAACACGAATACATAATTGAATAAAATATATAAATAATAAAATAATAAAAGTTGACCATATTTTTCTATGCATGTTACAGAATAATATGATGACTTATATGACATAGTCATAGTCTAATAAGTAAAAAATTGTAACATAATATATATATTATACTTTTTATTGAATATATAAATGTTAAAATAATATAAGAACAAATATATATATTTTAGTATATATGAATAATAATATTAATGAATGAATACATATTAATGTAATATATTTTATGTAAGAGTATATTAGATAATATTTGAATAAAAGTAAAGAATAAATAATAAGAAATATAAATAGAAAAAATATAAAGTATAGAAAAAATGAAAAAAATTAAAAAGCTAAGGCAATTAAACCTAAAATATCTTTTACAATCATTTTAGATCTTTATCTATCTATCTGCATAAGCAACTAAATTTGTTATATAATTATTAAACAAATATTTAATGGAGTTCAGAGGCATCCTATTGCATTTCTTGGCTTCGCCTTTGAATGAAAACAACATAAATATAAATATAAATATAAAAAATGAACTTATTTTGTAGTTGATTTTCGATGTGGATATTATTTAGTTGATTGTATATTATTACTAATTTTGAGTAATACACCTTGTCTTGATAAATTTGATGATGCTCGAATTTGAGTTGTCATATTCCAATTTAAAAAAGACATCTGTCATCTAATAAATATTCATTAATTATTATATAATTATTATTAATGAATAGAGATCGCACTCTTATTATATAGATTTTCAGGTGTTAAGAAGCTACAGGTGTCGGAAGATATTTTATGATAATATTTACATGTTATGTCATAATAAAATGGTATGCATCGTTTTTAATATATTTATCTTTTTTTTATCAAAATATGCCAAGTTTTGATATTAGCATATCTTGTTATTGTTTAGCAAAGTTTATTATAATGATTAATTTATCATATTTAAATTCATATGTCAATGGAAACATGAGGAAACGAAGTGCAAAGAAATAGAAATATATTTCCTTCTTAGACAACACTTATATTTCATAATAAAAAATAACATTCGATAAATGGCTTTACTTATATTATATCATTTTGTTATTGTTGTTTTTTTATGCTGTAGTTTCTTTTTTTATTTTATAGCATTATTAAAAGGTTTTGGCTTTGCAATCAATCAAATCGACGCATAAAATTCGATATAAGTCGCATATTAGTTACGTTACTGCATTGTGAGAAAAGAACGATTGAAGAGGGACAATTTATTCCTTTAGAAAATAATAAATAAATAATTAAATAAACAAATAAATAAATAATGAAAGAAATGAAAAAAAAAAGGAGGGCGAGCCACCTGCACTGCACGGTGCAGTGCGGTGTAGTGGCGGGATCGGAATTTTTAGGCATGACATCTGAGCGGGAGCATGTGATCCATCAGCATCATCTTTTTTTATTATTTACGAATTAATTTACAAAAAATATAAAGATTTAATGTACTATATATTTTCTTTTTAATTATCGATTTATTATGTATGAAAATATTATAAAAATGATAAAAAAATTTGAGGAGCAAAATCTTTATATATATTCTTAATATTTTCTCTTACGTGTGGGCCATGATAATTTTAATATAGTTCAAAATTCAATAATTAAACAATTAAAATAAATTTTAATATGAACGACATAAAATTTGAATTTAAAATTTCCAACTTTAATATTATATAAAAAATAAAAAATAAAATAATTAGATAAACAACATCTTTATATATTTTTTAATATGATGAATATAAAAAAAATCAAGAGAATTTTTTTTATATTTTTCTATAAAAAATAAATAAACCTATTTAGCATCTTTATTTTTTAATTATATTATAAAAAATATTTGATCTCTATATATATTATATTATATATAGGTAAAAATGGAGGTGCTCCCTAGTTAAACAGGGAGCATCATGCTCCCTACATCTTGAATCGTACGATCCTTAATCTATGGTGGATAGATTTAGGAGAGAGAAAAAAAATAGGAGAGAAAAAATTTAATCTCCACCGTAGATTTGACATCCTACGATTAAAGATGTAAGTAGCATGGTGCTCCCTACTTAATTAGGGAGCACCTACATTGAACCCATATATATATATATATATATATAGTTCAATAAAAATACTATATATTTAAATAGATAATATCGTACTACTTATCTTATCAATCATAAAATATTAAATATATAATAGATCTACTAATTTACAATAAATTATTTAAAAAAGAGAAAATTTTATATTCATTATATAGTTAACATTTTACGTTGAATAAAATAAATAATATAATATTAGTTAATTAAATAAATTTCTATATATATTATGTCTTTCATGTCCCTCCTCTCTGGCTACACGAGGACTACGCGAAGAAAGACAGAGACAGACGCGGAGCATCTCTCTCTCATGGTCTCATCTGTGGACAGACTACAACCACGGGAGCTAGCCTCGGGCAATAAATAAAGCTGCCACGAAAGTCTAATTCCCCCTAACATAATAATTTTTATATATATATATATATATATATATATATATATATATGAACTACGTAATTTTTGAAAGGTGAAAATTTTCCGTTAAAAGTTATTCCTCTTTTTTTTATAATACATGAAAGTAAAAACATTATTTAACTTTTTTAGAATACATGAAACCTGTTTATATAAGTAGTGACTTTTAGACTAAAACTAAATTTTATAAAAATTCAGATGATTTTTTTGTATTTTCAGATAAAAAGTTATTGTGTTTTGAATTATTTAACAGAGCATATTTTTGTAAAATAATTATATCCTACTCTACTATTATTAATATCTAATATAAATAATTAATTGAATCAGAATTTTTATCTGATTTTCTTAATTAAAAGAATTGTCAATTCTAAATAATATTTATTGTTTATCTCTTTAATTTGATTACTATTAGCATATTTTAATACACAGATATATTAAAAAAATATTTAAATATTTTTTTCGTATTCAAAACGATAAAAAAATAAATTATAATTAAATTAACGATATTAAAAATAAAATTCGACATTATTAATAAACCGCTTTAAATTTTAAAATGACCCGTTTTGGTATCACGAGATGTCTTGTCGCCCTTAATTAAGTTACCAATTTTGTCCTTCTCCTTTTACAGAATCACGGTTCAAGTCATTATTTGCATTTGCTCGGTTTCTTCCGTCACTTTCATATCAGTGCCGTGATTTGCTCGCTTTTCGCTACTATTTTTAAAACTTAAAATAGAAACTATAAAATGAAGAAAAAAAACTTTAATATCACTATAAAATAAGATTTTAGTTTGGAACAAATCTGCAGTTCAATAACAAAAGACACTCTTACATTGGAACATGTACAAAAATATAAAAGAAAAATAAAGGTGTAATATTAGATGACATTATATATGTTGTCTTATATTTTCAAATCACTAAGATGACAATATTATGTAAGCTGTCATGTTAATTAAGATTGTCCATGAAATTATTTTATTAGTATAGTCTTGTTTTTTTTCCATTTAGGCCACGTTACTTGATCAACATTTTATTAGAATCCAAGTAAAAATTTTAAAAATGAAAATTCGAGATCACATAATCTCATAATTACGATGGTACCCAATTTTTTCTTTTTCTCATACATTCTCTTTGTTGCGCTCGCTTCTTAAGATTTTTTTCTTAAAAACATATTTTTTAACCTAACATTAAAAAAATATAATTAAATTACAACTTTAAAGAATTAAATATTATAATTACAAAATTATTAATTAACTCGCTATTTTTTATTTTCTTAAATCATGTCACCTTAATTTGTTTTTATTTCTTATGTGATATCTCCATAATTTTTTTAATTTTATATTGACACAGTGCATAAATTATTTGATCTCACTATAATTATTGTGCAAAAAATAATCTGATATCATTTATTATTTAATGATTGATTAAAAGGAGCATATTATATCGTGAAAGCAAATATTTTTTATTATATATTAATGTAACAATATAATTATTTTTTTATTTTTAATTATGCTTTATTTGATTGGTTTTCATAGTTGATCTAAAGAAATTAACTTTTAAATTATTATAAAAAATCTAATGAATTACTTTTTTTTTTTCTAAGGGTAGAACCCCACCGGTTTTCAGGGCTACTAGCACCTGACTAATCTAGTGTTCGGATGGGTGCGGCGAAGTAAATCCTGGTCAAAGTGGTCTCTCTGGGAATCGAACGTCGGGGCTATTAGCATCCGTCCTCACAGGCACAGTCCCGCTAACCAACTATGCCAATTACTTTGGGTTCTACTACCAGCCAGCTGTGTATAATTATACTTGGTGTGAATTTATTGGACGTCACACAAGAATTATTCATTGTCTACCGCCCACCGCCCCACACGTTAAGTTCGAATCCATTGAACGAGGGAAGAGAGAGAGAGAGAGAGCTTGTGGGTGTACATTTGGAAGGTCCCCAGCACTAGAATCGAAAGCATCGATACCATTTGGAGGAGAGAGAGAGAGGAAAAAAAAGAAGAAGTGAATAATATTTTTATATATATTGTGGTGTAGAATGAGATAGTGGATGAGAGAGAAACAAATAGCACCGGACGCCTTCAAAATTAGTACGCGCGGGCCAGCGATCTCGGATTTGGGACCACCCATCGCCGTTCCTCATCCGTCCGATGCTCGTTCCAGAGAGATCCAACGGTCTCAAGTTATTTTTTTTATTATCATTATAGTTTTCAAAATTTTATTTTATTGCATGTGAGACTAAATTTATTTTTTTCGATCTCGCCTAATATCCGATTATTTCAACGTTGAAATTCCAACGGTACGTCGAAAACAAAATTTAAAATTAATTTGCTAACTAATTTTAGTTAGACAAAAAAATTGAGTTGCCTTTATAATATTTAATTTTTTCTTTGATTAATTTATATATTCTAAATTAAATTATTTTATGGATAAAATTTTCAAGAACAGTCCAATATAACTTATTGGAGAAAGAGAGCCTACTTAGCACTTTTACTAAGTAAGTTACTTAACGGTGATCGAGATCTTTAAATTCATTTTGACGATACAAGATCAAAATTTTAAAATATATTTTAAACATTTAAATTTGATCTTGTACCGTCAAAATTAAATTTGACAAATTAAATTATCGCTAAGTAGCCTACTTAGTAAAAATGCTAAATAGACTTTTCAATCTTTAATTTTTTTTACATGTCAAACGAAATTGTTCACTTTCTCATCTTTGTTACAAAACACGCTCGCCATATGAAAAGTTGCAACCACATGATTCATGTATTATAAAAGGATTTAATAGAAGAATGCTCTATTTAAATAGGGATACCTTATCATAGGTTAAATTCAAAATTTACGATTAATAAAACATATAAATACTACATAAATTATTTATTTTTAATCATATATTCCCACCTCATTTCTACGCGAGTTCCTTGAAGCATCCATCAACTTTTTGAGTGTATAATTGTAAGTTGGGTTTAAGGAAGATACTCCTTAATTAAGTAGGAAGCATTATGCTATCTACATCTTTAATTGTAGGATGTTAAATCTACGATGAAGATTAATTTTTTTTTCTTTTATTTTTTTTTATTTAAAATCTATTTATTATAGATTAAAGATCTTACCGGTCAGCCTCGGTTGTGTGTCGTAGTATGACTATGTGTGAACCCACAAGAGCTTGGGACTTGGTACTTTTTCCAACTTCTCTTTCTTTTATGGTGTGTTTGAATTCAAAATAATGGAGAGTAATAAAAGAAAAGTTAAAATTTAATCTTATTTAAATAATAAAATTTTAGAATAAAAAATATTAAAAATTAATCTTATTTTCTTATTTAACTAATTAAAAAAATGTATCTTCATATTAAAATTTAATTGAGAGTAAAAAAAATATCTTTCATTTTCTTCTTTCTCATTAACTCTTTCTCCCCTTCCTTCCCTAACACACCCTTAAAAAAATTCAATTTCTCGCTCTCACTTTTTTCTCTTCTGTAAAATATGACAGGGCTTGTTCCCTCATTCTGTTTTGATTTGGGTAAATTTAGCTGGAATGATGTATAGAGTTCTAAATTATTATTAAACATTATAAGAGTTTGTTACCACAAGAATTTGGTATCGCTGAATGTTTACAATAATAATTTTATTTTGCACATTTTTGAAAACTGAAAAAGGTGTTTTGGGAAATAATAGAATTAAATAAATATATTATAATTATAAATATTAAAATTAAGATGATATATTATTTGTTATCCTTAAGGTATATATTTATTGTTTTCTAAAAAAGTATCATATTAATATAATACATGAATGTAAAATATAAAATAGATAATAAGAAGACGCTAAAGAGTAATTATAAATTAATCTTATTTGTTGAAAATATATAATAACTAAGCAGTAATAATAATTAAATAAATATTATAAAAAATATGGAAATAATGATGAATGATTCTAAAAATTAAGAAACTAAATGTATTAATAGTAATACACGTACTTTCGTTTTTAATAATATTTTAAGTATAATTAATAAAAAATAATAAATTAATATAAGAACTATTGATTATTTATAAATTATATAATAAAAAATGGATGTTCCGCCCCTATTATTTTAGAAGCAAGAATCTATTATTCTTATTTTCTTTCAACTTTCAGACCTTAGATAAAGAATAAAATTTTTGCAGAGCTTTTTTTTTATTCTTTCCGCACCAAAAACCCACATAGTAATTATATTTTTTTCTTTATAAATTTTATTGTTTATAATTTAGATCGTATATATTGTTTATCATATACTATTTTTTTTGGAAATATTAGTCTATGAGTAGTAGGATAAGATTAGAGTGGTATTTACGGATTCGAGAGTGTGCAACGTTGTAAATTATAGAAGCATATTTTTTTTACATTTTCATGTAGACTTACTTATTAATATAAATCTATGATGAAAAATTCACATTAACATCATTATATATAAAATATCATTAGAAGTAAACTACGTTTGTAATATAAAGTTCTCACACACTTTACTCATTTATATTAATAAATACTTAAATAAAAAAATAAAAGATTTTATATATTTTATATTATTTTCTAATTGACTTTACAATTTCCAAATATTTTTTTGACTTAGCAATTTCCAAATATTTTCTAATTATGTATAGAGGCGTTCCTTCGAATTCGAGCACTAGTAGTACGGAATGACTTAACGTTCCTGAAAGTAGGGGGTAAGCAAAAACAATTAAAAAATCGAAAAGCTAAAAAATTGACTCCACTAAACATAAAACTTTTGAGCTTTTTAGATTAAAAAAAAAGTAGACCAGTTTTTAAATGTGAGAAAATCATCGGATGAGTCCGATAAAAATCTACATAATTAAAATCTTATTAATATATGTTATTATAGTTTTTAATATTTTTAATACATTTAAAACTATTCAATTAATGTATAATAAATAAATATTTTAAAAAATTTATATATCATAGATAATGATATTACTATATATAACATGTAATTGATGTTAATTTATATAATTAAATATTTTTTATATTATTATAAATGTAAAAAATAATAAAAATATAAAATCTGAAATAATCATTTAAGAAACTGATAAAATTTTTTTATCAAAATATCAACTTAAAAAATTATGCATTTTTTTCACGTAAAAAAACTACCTATTACCCAAATTCGAACAATTTTATACGTGAAAGAAGACCATAATATGTACAGTTACGTCTTAGAAATGATAATAATAATAATAATAATAATAATAATAATAATAATAATAATAATAATAATAATAATAATAATATGCTGCTAATAAAATAAAATGTGAAATGTGGAATAAAAAAATTAAAGAAGTTTGACCGATTGACGGAGCGAGAGGCCGTTTGACCGGTCTTTGCGACTTAGTCACGCTTACCGACAACTTTGGCTTTGTTTCCACCAACCGCCACCTGCCACGTGGGCTCTTTTTTTAATTTATTTACCTGTTTTTTTTCTCATTATATTATTTCGCCCGAATCAAACATGTCAATAAGATTTCTATTGGATTTTTTATATTTAAATAACTCAAACTTAAGATATTTTAAATGAAAAAAACTGTATAACACTTTTTATCTAATTTTCTTTGGACACTTGCTGAGAATTTCTGTCTCTCCTTTTTTTTCTCTCTCTTATCATTTTATTATGTTTTCTTATTAATGAATATATATTTGGTCTAAAAATCCAGTTCCATGGTCGAGATTCATTTATACCATAGTAGGTTGACTGATTTATTTTAGCCTCAATATCATGTATCAACAACTAAAACGTTTGCATATTTAACCTATAATTTATAATTACAAACTAAGTAGTTAAAACATTATATATGTCAGAGACATTGTGGAAAGGAAAAAGAAATAATTCATTGGTCAAGATAATTAAATATATTGAAAATTAAGGATGAAAATGGAAACGGTAGTCATGCTAATAGTCATAAATAATGATAGGTCTGCATTCAAAAATCTATGAATGCTAATATATATTAGTTTAGACTAAATGTAATTGGTAAGTGGAGTGAATTCAAAGCTTATCTATTACTCTCAATTTAAATTACGAGATATTATTTTTTTCGATTACACGTGACCTATTACAAAAAAAAATACATAAAATCCATTCATATAAATTAAATTAAAGATCTCTTGATATTGTAACGTCCTCAAATTCACACCTCAATACGTGACATAATATAGATTTGAAGATACTACGATAGTATTTATTTGATTTAATTTTGACCAAAAGACTGACCAATAATATACGAAAGTAATAACTTTAAAGTAAAAATTTAATAAAATAGTATAACAAGATAAATCATTCGTTTACATTGTTCAATAAAAGAAGATAAAAATAATAAAACTTAGTGAAAATTAATTTGACTCAAGTTAGACTTCTATAATGTGATGTTGGAGGATGACCAAACGTGGTCATAACATCCGAGTGTGATCACCGCTCGGATGGATTTGAATGCTGATGCAATCTGTAGAGAGCATCTCAGTGGACAACTGGTGCAACGACAGTTTCGACAGCTAAGGCGAGATCCACGGGATTCATTAGCGAGCCTTTATGGACGATGTGAATGGCGTGATCAATGGGGGCGTGGCAAGGGCAGGACTCCGTTGAGTTACATATTGCGCCTATAAATGGAGCTTCAAATGGAGCCGTTTAACTCATCGATTGGGAGCCCCAAAATCTTTTAACATTCTTCAGGAGGTTACTTCATGTGCAACCTTTCACATCACAACACTTGCATCATCAGTGTCATTATTTATTCATCATTATTTTCCTCACACGCAGAATCAAAAGGATGAGAAACGATATCTCATGAGCTATAAAAATTAATATTATAAAGATATGATGGATAATAGTAATATTAGTAAATATCTTTATGCATACTTTTACATCTTTATCTTTTTTATTATTTTACCTCTTGTCGAAACAATATCAGTAATCAATAATCTTTCAATTGCAAGAACCTTAGTTGCATCGTCATGACTCAATGCTACAACAAAAGATTGATCGTCACGTAGATAAATGGTCGTGTTGACTGCTGACACGAGTCATGTTCGCTGCTATAGAAATGATCGAGTCTTTGATGACAGCCATGGATCGTATGAGTCCTAACACGTGTTATGTTCTACTGTTACATAAACGACCACATCATTCAAACATAAAATAATAGACATTGTGTCATAACAATACAATTGAGGTTCTTGCAACTGAAAGATTGATGATTATTGATACTATTTCAGTAAGAGATAAAGTAATAAAAAGGGTAAAAGAGGTAAAAGTATGCATGAAAATATTTACTATGTTATTATTATCCATCATATTTTTTCTTATTGTATTACCCTTATATTTTAGACTCAGGATATTATTTTTTCTACTTTGATTCGGCGGGTGAGCGAGGTAGCGATGAATAAGTGATGACATATTGATGATACAAGTGTTATGATGTGAAATAAAAATCTAGCTCGAGTCAAATTGATCTTTACTAAGTTTTATTATTTTATCTTTTCTTATTGAACAATATAAAAGAATAATTTATCTTACTTTACTATTTTATTGAATTTTTATATTAAAGTTATTACTTTCGTATGTTATTGATCATTCTTTTAATCAAAGTCAAGTCAAAAAATATTATCGTAACTAGTGTCTTCAAGTCTATATTTTATCACGTGATGAAATGTAAATTCGGGAAGTTTACAATTTAAACTCAAGATCTTTTGATACTTAGTGTCAAGAGATATGTGATTCACGCTATTGTCTCTAACTAGAAGACATTATTGAAAAAAATAGTTAATTAATTTTTAATGTTATATATTATTGATCAAATTAGTCAAATAATCAACTTTCATTGCTAAATAATTTATAAATAATTAAAAAATCATTTATAAGAAGACAATATCATTCACCAACCCTATTAATCAAATCAACATAAAAAAGATATTTCTAATGTCCATATAATGATACTAAAAATTAACACTTTTTACTAGCTAGTATATATATGTCGTTCTAATTGATATTATAAAAGAAGATCCACTTCATGCTAAAAAGTGGCTAGTTCACTAACAATTTTTCTTTGTCTCAACGATGATAAAATGAACCATGATTTAGCAATTAGCATATATTGTTCAATTTGATATTATATTATGATCCGAGTCGTGTGAACTATCATATTTTCTCAAGTCTACGAGATCACAAGTAGGTAGGGCCAAGGTGGGTTGCCTTTATATATAATGATATATACCTAGTGCCAAATAATCGACCATAAACAATTAGGTATTCTTCTTCTTGATGTGAATAAATGGGAGGTGAGGGCGAGCTTGAGCTGTCCTCCATTTCGTTTTCTAGCTCGTAACAAATAGCAATCTTTGCTTTTAAGGTGTTTCAGTGTGTCCGGACAGGGGAGGAAAAGAGAATGCAACGAATTCGACCAACGTTTTTAATACCCAAATGAAAAAAAGAGAAAATAATATTAATTTTTTGAAGTCCAATTAATATATTAAAGAGTACTAATAATCGAACTAGCTTTAGTTGCCACATAGGTGAATATTATTTCATTTTTTTAATAGTATGAGAGTTTTATTATTTTCTGATGCCAACATTATTAGTCCAATTAATAATAATGCAAAACTATAAAAATCAATACCTTTCCTAACTAAATTCGAATTTCGAACTACTATGTTTATCATCTTAATTCTTAATTTAATTCAGCCATTTTTCATCAATAAAATGTTGCTCGAAACTAGCTCTCTCATTCCAACATTATCAGTTTGCTCAGTAAATGATTTTCTTTATTTTTGTTTGTTAAAGACAATTTTGATCTAAGATAATTGTTTTACTGATATATATTACGATAAATGCACGCAGTTATTTGTGCGGTGGATTTTATTGCTTTCTGTGAACATATGCTTTAGTTGCCATGTCGGTGTGGGAATGCATGCTTTGCCTTGGTCGCCATGGTGACTTCGTCCAACTGCATGTCTAATACCTAATGAACAGCAACTATAATACAAATATTGAGGTTACTTGCTAATAACGGTGTAGTGCAGTGACTCAACTCTCGATTCGAGTAGCGAAAAATTTTCAGTTCAACTTTCATCGGTGAGTCTAATGATACCTCTTTATTTTTAATATTTTCTTTTCATATATTAAGTTGAGGTTATCCCGGATCATCCATATGCATAAAGAAAATATGACAATTAAAAATGAGAACACTCATGCAATATTCAAAATTATTAATCTCGATTAATCTATATTATTTTCAGTAAAGTTCTTATGTAACCTAAAAAAAAGAAACATGGTAGATTAGTTAGTCAATTAAGATTGTGAAAGGAAATTGCTTAATTTTCTTTGTATTCACTTGGTAACACATAAACAAAAGTTTGATCCACAATTTTGTTTGCCATGTAAATAAATAAGTAAATAAAATTTTAATATTGCGGACATCAGAGGAAAAAAAACTCACATATAAAATAAGAACATGAAATTTATTCTTAATCGCACTATGTACGAGAATTATAATAAAAATAGATAATAACATTTGAAAAAGTATTGCAATAATTCAATTATCTCCTAACTTCAAACTTTAAAAAATTATAAAGCACTATTTCCACAAATATTAATAAAAAAATATTATCAAAATATAACTCTGCAATATCCCTAAAAAGATATATTTTTTATTATAAAATAAAAAAATAATCCAATTGTATATCGAAATAGAACCAACTTAAAATTTTTTATTTATGTTTGGTACGCTGCATTTGATAGTATTTGAAATTTCAATAGTTGTAAACACAGATTTTATATTTGGTTAAATGTAAATGTGACTATGGCAAGCAATTGCACTTGTTGCATACAAAATTGTACTGAAAGTTTAATTATAGGTAAGTTCAATTACATCAAAAAATGAAAAGAACATAAATAAAAGAAGAATAAATTTTAAATAATAAAATAATAATTTAAATTTCATTTGTATTTTACTTTATTATTTGTATATTAATATATGATAATATTTTATTACGATTAAATGCTTACATCAAACTTTTTATTTTAATTAAAAAAACTTAATTTATTATTCAAAATTTTTATTTATATCTATCCAAACAAAACATCTTACAAATATAAATCATAATAAATTTTTTAATTATAATCATTTATATTTAAATCCAAAATTATAATTACATCATATTACCTCTTCTCTTCCCTTACCACTTTGGGGAACTCCGGATGACCCTCTCCAAGATCCTTTGGATTGTGTTATAACGAACATATAACTTTTTAATTTTTTTATATTTAAATAAATAATCAACTAATAATAGAATGTTATTGTACTTTTCAATGTATCAAAAAATGATGAATAGGGTCCGATGGTTGTTTTCTGATTTTTTTTATTAAATAAAATATATTGTGAAATAATCCTTTCGGTCTTGTTGTGGTTGTACTCTCTCCGGGTGGGTATGGAAGGTAATGAAGGTGGGTATGGTAGGTCATCCGTTCCCAATCGGAGCTCTATATTATTATTGTTTATATATTTTTGTGGTGTGTTTTCTAAAGTTTTTTGATGTACTAAATTTATGAGTATCTTTATAATTGAGCAAAGTTATGTAAAAATGTTAAGAACATAAATATAAAAATATTATTTTTTATATTAACTTAAATTTTTAGTATTGCTGATAGCACATCTAGTTTAACAAAGCTAAAAAAATTTGACTTTAAACTTTGATATCATTCGTATTAAAAATTATTATTTAATTATGAACGTATTGAATTTTGAGTTAGATTAAAGTTTCAACGACTCACACATAAAAAGAATATTAAAAATCTAAAAATAATGTTAGACTTAAATTTTTATGATAACACGTCTAATTTAACAAAAAATAATAAAAGTAATTAAAATTATTCGTAATTTTAATTTTGAAAAACATTTATTTTGATGATATATGCCACAAGCATTACCCATACAAAATATTGTACAAAAGTAACTAGTTGCCTATATAACTATTAATCTTTAATATTAATGTTTACAAAGTTAAAAAACCTACAAATAACCACGTGACTATCATTTTTTATAAAAAAAAAATCATAAAGTAATTCAGTCAATTACTTCTGATAAATTGATCACAATCTAAAACAATTTTAAGTTGTATAAGTTGTCAGATCAAATAAATCAATGTACATTTTACGAGAAATGAACTTAAATTTTTTATATAAATATGAAATATTTTTTTCTCAAAAAAATGAAGTATCATATTATAAGAGAGAGAGAGAGAGAGAGAGAGAGAGAGAGAGAGAGAGAGAGAGATTCAATTTATAGATATCAAAATATTATTCATATAAAATCTTTTTTTATTCTTAAAGAATATATTTGATGAAAATAAAAGGATAATTGGAAGATGTTTGGCTTAAAATTATTTATAAATTGATTTTAATTTTGTTTATGTTTGATAAATAAAATATTATACTTATAATTTGTTATAGTAATAAATTATAAGATAAAAAATAAGCAGGATCTCTCTACTTATTTTTAAAATTGTTCTTATTTTTTTAACCAATTATATTATTTTTTTATCCATAGTTTTTTAATATTATTATCATATGACTGCAAGTGCATCTTAATCCATATTTATTTTAACAAAAAATATAACTAGTTATTATTATTATCAACATTTTTACCTAAATATATAAATACTTATATTTTAAAATCAATTTTAGCATTTAAAATACTTATGAATTTTAATGCTATTCTAAAAGCTTGCATTTAAAAGGCTCGCGTATATGGGCTTTTAAAAGCTTGCGTTTCCCGTAAGCCCATTTGTTCTTAGCGGACGTGAAGCATCAACATGGGGTTGGCCCTCTTCTTATCAATTTAGCGTTTCGGGAATTTCCGATAACGGCTGTGTTTGATAACTAAAAATATAGAGTTTAGAGGTTTGACTTAGTTAAATCATTATTTTCTTTAAAATAAAGTATTTGGTAAATTATTTTATAGGTTAGCGATTATCGGTTGAGTGGTAGACTATTTTCATTAGCGTTTAGCGGATGAAAAATAGATGTTGAACTCTTATACCCAATTTATCCCTTCTTTCTTATTAGAACTTCTATTAGAGTTTGAGTTATGCAATAATCATAAATATTTATTTGTATTTAAATATTATTGACATTAATACATACAATTTTTTTAATTTAAATTTTTTATTTATGCATGTATATATATTTTAAAAAAATATTCCAAATTAATTATCATAAATCACATAATATTTTTAAAAATTACATAATATTATAAATCAAATAATTTATCATAGTAATGTATTAAACTTATTTACGTCATTTTATAATTATCAATTAATTTCACCTTCACATTTATCAAATATTTTTTTATTATCACCTTAACGAACCGCTAAATATTAACCGCTAATAATTAATCGCTATCCGCCAAATAAATCTCTATCAGCTCTTAAGCTGCTATCCGCTTATTAATCCGCTATTGATATCAAACACAGCCAACAATTGAACCATTGTAACGGTTCGCGGCGCGCGCGCGAGAGAGAGAGGTCGGGGCTCTCCTCCTCCTCCTCCTCTCCGGCGTCTTCACCTCCCCTCGTTCTATGGTCGGTATGCTGAGGCAGAGGCTGCGAAGCTCCGGAGGAGTCATCTTTCGCACCGTGAGCCCGCGGATTTGGGGCGGCGACGGCGGCGATTTTTCGGTTCTCCGTCACCTGGGGCTGCCACACCTCAGGCGCAAAGCATCGAACACCTTGTCTGCAGTTCAAGATACCTACCTCTCCACCAAGGTTGTACTCTTCCTTTATTTGCATCAGTACGCCATTGTCTTCCTTTCTTTGCTATGTGATTCTTCTTGTGCCATTTTTTTTACCTTTCTTTTAGTTGGCTGATATATCACACTTATGAATTAGCTGATCCCCCGTTGCTAAATTTTCTTTTCTATTTCTGTGGTTTAATGCAGCAAGTTTTCGAGAATCACAGGGTGGTCTTCACGATCGGAACATCGGTAGCATCCGTTCTTACTGCATGGGCAGGTGAGTTCTCATCAGCTTGCGGTGCTATTAACATCTTCTCTTAAACACTGAAAATAAAACGCGTATTGAGTTTAGTGTTTCATTCTGACAAAAAGCATGTCGAAAATTGCAAACTTTTTAATGGTTACTCGAGGATTTATAAATACGCTTGAAATAAACTTCCAGATGAGCTTTCATTGAGTTAAAAACTTCATTTTGAATGTTGTGGTAAAATTGTGTGACCCGAAAAGTCAATTATCGCCTGTGGGCTTTCAACACTGATTAAGGAGAAATTTAGGGTCTATTTGGTTACCTCTTTTGTTGGGTAATTATGATTAGGGTTTTGGATAGAGGACTTGAATGAACTAGCACCTTTTTAGTCCCTGGTAGAGCTTCATATATTTAACCATGGAATGAAGGTGCAAGCTTGTTGATGATGCTTGAAATTGATAATTATGACTCGGGGATTTGCACGTGTACTTGAATATGACATTTTTGTTCAAAAGTTCATTTAAAATGTACTAGAAAACATGGACTTGAAGGGCAATGATCGCTGGTGAATTTTTTACATTGATTAGAGAGATTTTGGGGGTGACACTTTTGTTACCACTCTAGCTGGATTTTATATTTAGGGGTTGAAATAGGAGACTTGAATGAACAAGCACTTGTGGCTCCCTTGGTAGGGTTTTGGTTGAACCTACTACAACTACAAATGTTTCAAGCTAGGTATACACGTAAAACGTGGGATCTTAACACGGAGCAGATGATTCTACGATTTTTTTTCGAAATATCTGCATATATTTTTTTCGAAATATCTGTATGATAAAAAAAAGACATTGAAAAACATCATCGTATTAAACTTCTAAGATACCGAATAAGCAAGCTAATAATAACTGCATATCACTTATAAGACATAAATACAATTAACAATATCAAATTTCAGAATCTAAGTTAAATTGATAACAATTTTAAAAGAAACCTATTTTTTTTTTAAAATATAGTACCAACTAAATAAAGAGCTCCTCTGCAGCGTGCAGGGCATTTCAGGACTGTAAGAGCAAAAACCCACAACAAACAGAAAATATGGAGCCAGCAAATGTAACTCATAAGTAAAAAAAAAGAATATAATTCTGACAAGAAACGTGAATGAGGTCTCTGCTCGTTAGCAGAGATCATTCGTGACTATTTTTAAGCAGAAATTCTCGCAAGCAGGAGACTTGCTTGCAGTCGAGCACTCTCTGTTCACGAGCAGACGTGCTCACGAGCAGATCTGCTAGCAGCAGAAGGGGAGAGCTCCTCTTCCGCTCAGGTTTAGAGAAGAAGGAGAAGAGAGGAGAGAAACCAGTAAGACACGACACATCTCAGCAGTGGCAAACAGCAGGAGCAGGGAATGACACATCACAACAGCGGCAAACAGCAGGAGCAGTGAACAACGAACAACGA
This sequence comes from Pontederia paniculata, assembly GCA_001647135.1. Classification (NCBI taxonomy): domain Eukaryota; kingdom Viridiplantae; phylum Streptophyta; class Magnoliopsida; order Commelinales; family Pontederiaceae; genus Pontederia; species Pontederia paniculata. Next base: position 38,375 of record LTAE01000623.1, read on the forward strand.
GCTAATATCAAACAGGCGAAGCATTCTGGGACGGGAACCGTTTGGTTGTCCTTGGATTGGGGCACGAGGCTTGAGGCATTACTAGGGTATCAAGTGGAACCCATACAACCAGTTAAAGAAAAAATGTCGCCTAAACACAGCTGCACGCAGTATCTACCGATTGTACGAGCCAGCATGTGATTCCGTGGTATGCTGTCTCAAAACATGTTTTCATACGAGTCAACTCGTTTTGCTGGTTGAGATCAATGAATCGTCCAATTCCATGAGCAACCTTGGTTTCCGGTACTTATGCTTGACTTAGATCCACATATTTTCGCTTGGTAATCTTTCAAAAGCTAAACATGCAGCTGTACTGAGGAATATCCACATTTTCATCATTTTGTTTCACTTTCGATTTATGTCCTTTGAATTTTGTCGCTCAATGTTTTTTTTTTGAGATGGAAAAGGATGTCTACCATTTTTGTGAAATTTATATTACAAAACTTATAGTGGATAAAAGACCACTTATAATTCCAACAAAATGATTAGCCCACAGTCAACAATTAGTCCCCTGCCCACAGACGCGCTGAGTTAATTGCATGATACACAATATTTTCCACATAACATTGCTCTCCCTTGAAAATGCATGCGTTCCTTTGTAACCATATCGCCCATAGGACAACAAGTGGCAATAACCATGTCAGCTCAATTTTTGCCTTAACTTATGGGTCCACTTGCAGGTTACTGCCTGAGAGAGATCCATCAATCAAAAGTTAACAAGAGGTTGGAGACAATTGAACAAGCTGTAAGTTCTACTTAACTATGCTATACCCAAAACTAAATAAAAAATCATTGCTAGAATTTTGTGATATATTATTTATAGTGGAGAATTTCCCCATTTAATTTTTTTAGGTAGTCCATGGTATTGTAAATGCAGCGTTCTTCAACTCTTTTATTCTTTCTGTTCTCTACTTTTTTCTTGAAGCTTGAATGAATTTGACATGTCATGCCACATACTTTCTTTTGCAGTTGAAAACTAGAAATGATGTCGAGCATGAAGAGATAAAAAAGATTGTAAGCACTGGAAATGTCAGCACTGCAGCATGCGTTGCCACTGGTTGTACAACTCTGGCCATTGGGTTCGTTTTTTACTTGTATTAATTTACATGAAAACTATTTTTTTAAGGGGAGGATGAAGACTATCGAAAGAATATGTGGATTATATTTCTTCAGTATGCCAAATTTGGTGACATTTAAGTTATTAAAGTTAATCATTTACAATAGTATAATAATATTATATTTAGTACTCTATGCAATATAAGCTTATGCCAATATGCTATATAGTTAGTAGATAAACAAGGAGTAGAATGTTTGAATTTAGTTGATATATTGAAACTGAATCCGTCAATGTCTTCTTGAGCCTCTGAAAAAGTCTTCTTGATACTTATTGCCATGATAATCTTTGTCGCCTTTTCATCTCATATCCTGTAAATTTTGAAAGTGCTATTGTTATCGAGCGTTAATTAAAAAATGAGCTTTTATCCATTTGATCATATATCATAATAAGCATATGGAACATATTAATATATTCTTCTATTTCACCTAAATAGTCTGAAGTATTGTACTATTGCTTCAATTTCTCTTCTTTTTTTGGGGGGCTTGTGCTTACAGATTGCTAGTCATCTAATATGTTATTTGTGAAGTAATTTTCCTTGTCCAATTTCGAAATGCAGTTACGGTTTGGGTTGGCGCAGTGGATCATGGTATGCCAATAGGAAATTCCGCAGGGAGCAGCTGAAATTGATGGGTCAGTTGAAGCCCCATAAATGGAGCTTTCTGAAAAAACCTCTTGTCAAATTTAGAAGAAATCAACCAGTGAATAAAACTGCAGATAAGCTTACAATGGCTGATGCGGGAACAACTCATCTTTCAACAAGCAGATAAACCACGAGGGGACAACTCATCTTTCATAACTAACATATGACAGTGTATATACTTTTCAAATTCCCTTTTTAGAAAAAAAGATATCAAATGATATTTGGACATGGGACATTGCCTGTCCTGTAATTTGCTTCACTTGGAAATTAGTAGGCTGTCATGGTTTGCAACACTACTTTCTTGTCACGAACGATATTCCCCTTGAAAGGTGTAATGAGCCATATATAAATTATATATGCTCGAATAATCTTTCAGAATCATGAATCTATGCTTTCACAGAAAAAATGTCTGGCTTATGAGCTTCGGTAATTGCAGCAACTTTTCTTTCAATGGTACATAATGATAGGCTCAGTTTGTTAACTGAGTGGCTATCACTCCAAAAGTGATATTGTTGTTAGTTGCTTATTTTAAGAGAAACACGAAGATGCAGCATAGTTTAAAACTTCACTGCATTCGCAACAACAACAACAACAATAAAGTCTTATCTCACTAGGTGGGGTCGACTACATGGATCATACGACGTCATTGTGCTCTATCAGTATTAGCGCAATGTATTCGTTGATCCATGTTCATGAGATTCGACGAGGTTTTACGTTGGCTGTCGAGGTCTAACACAATCATCCTCCTTTATCCGGGCTTGAGACCGGCTATAAACTTCATTGCATTCACAATCCGCTAAAATTATTTACAAGTTTAAGTCATTTGGCTTCTTTTAACTTAAACTACCATATTTTAGTTCCTTTTTATTTTATATCGAGTAAATCCTGGTTATTCTCTAATGATTGCCTTCTCCTTGCATCATTCTATTTATTTTTCGCCGTTCTCCTAATTTTATTTTATTCCTTTTTATTTTTTTGTTAGCACGTACTTTGCAAAACTTTTAGAGTTCAACCCATTTTTGAAAAAAAGATTAAAAAATAGTAATCTCTTATGTGTAACAAATTATGGACATAAAGGCTTCTCTTTGCATCATTTTACTTATTTTTTTTTTCCTAGTTTACCTAATATTTTAATATGTTTTACAAAATTTTTTAGAATTTATGAACAATAAAGTATGCTAAAGACTTTCTAATAAAGTACGTTAAAGATCGTATCGATTACTTTCCAATTATTGATTATTTAAAAAAAAACAATAGGAAGGACACGTGTATATCTAATGATGTCGACCATTGGTATCCCGATAACTAAGGGCCTGTTTGGTGACAAAAAAATTGTTCTAGAATTAAATGATGATGACCCAGTAGATGTTCTCAAATCAAGAACAACATTGTTCTTTGTTGGAGCAAGAACAAGGTGCTCTCACAGATATATTTTTTTTTTGTAATTAATGATGTGGGGTCCACTGGTAAAGAAAGAGGGTGTTTGGCAAAAAAAAATAGGAATAAGGCTTTGTTCTTAGTCTTATCCTTGAACCAAACGGGCCATAAGGAGTTAAGTAATAATAATTATAACTGTGAAAAAAAAATAACATTGGTATTTTGCACGTTTTCATGTATTAGCACAAACAAAACTAACTATAAAAAAACTGTCTTAAAAGTATCAGAAGCGATTAAAAAGATTTAAGGGTTACAAAAACTAAAAAAGCGATTCGCTTATATTTTAAAATATTCATACATTTTCATAAATTTTACGCGAATAGAAAATAGACAAATTCGACACTAAAACTTAGCTAATTAGTCTCTGTGTTCATCCGGATAAAACACATGATCTAATAAAGCAGCTTACTTGTCCTTCTCTTATTGGTGGACAGCTTAGAGTAATTTGGGATTGCACCAAAATCTTGACTTGGAATTCGTTGCTGTCCATAGAATAATTCGGCACTTTGGTCTTCATTTCTCCTTCAAGCGTTCTGGGCCACAAGTCACCACAACATGGTCACCTTATAAAACTCTCTTCTAGTTCTACAGCAGCAAAGCAATTAAGCATCATCAACTCTTCCTACATTGGAAACTTTGTACTTGTTTGTCATCACTAATCGTGTCCTGCAACACACCAACTGATTAAGATAACTACAGTGCAGAGAGAGAGAGAGAGAGAGAGAGAGAGAGAGAGAGAGATGGCCAACCATAAGACGCTTTTGGCAGCTGCATGGCTTCTTTACGTGGTCTCTGAAATCTCTGCAGGCTCTCCAACAAGTTCGCCGGCTGATCAAAATGGCAGGATGAACGGTACAAGCCTCAAGAAGAAGTGCTACGGTCCGATATCATCGACCTCGGCTTTACCTCGGCTTCGATCTGATCAAGGCATATGCAAATCCAGGGTCGACATATTCGGCTACAAATGTAACGAGCACCACGTACGTACAATTCTTGGCTGCACATTTTTTTTTTCGGTCACGGTCAGAGACCTCTCGGTAATCCAGGGCTACTAGCACTTGACTAATCCGGTGTTCGGTTATCTTAATCATGTTTCTTACTTGAAGAGCAGAGTACCCCATGCAACTCTTATGACTTCCAAATGTTTGCAGGTGACTACGAAAGATGGGTACATTCTTAACTTGCAGAGGATCCATGGCCATCATTCTGGTCATGCCAAGGGGCCAAAGATACCAGTTCTGCTGCAACATGGAATTTTGATGGTATGTAATCCCTGTTGCAAGTTAAAACTAAGAGAAGATCATATACACAGCATGCATGCTTTTGTATGTAGGATGGCTTCACATGGTTGCTTAGTTCGCCGGAGGGGTCGCTGGCGCTCATCTTGGCCAACAAAGGATACGACGTGTGGATCGCCAACAGCCGTGGCACAAAGTACAGCCTTGGCCACACCTCCCTCTCTCACAAAGACGCGGTTTGTTCATGTCCTTCTCACATTAAGATCATACAACATTGTTTTTAAGCATGATCGAACTGTTAATTGATTACATCACACAGAAATACTGGGATTGGACATGGGACGAGCTCTCTGCTTATGATCTCCCTGCCACTGTGGAGTATGTCTACAGGAATTCCGGCAAGCAGAAGCTCCACTACGTCGGACACTCACTGGTGAGTGAGACCATTACATCACACATCCAAATTTTGTCGATAAATAAAAGATAGTGCTGAAGCATGAACTTGTCCAACATTTTTGTTGATCAGGGAACTCTGATAGGCCTCGCAGCTTTCTCCCAGCACAGATTGCTGTCAATGGTAAGGTCAGCAGCTTTGCTGTGCCCCATTGCTTACTTGAAGCATGTCTCGTCGCCAATTGCACAGATAGCATCGCGCCTTTTTATCATAGACGTAGGTGCCTTTGCTCTGCCCCCCATTGTTTACTTATTACGTTGGATTTGCTTAAATGACTCATCTGTTCATGTTTCAGAGGTTATACTGGCTGGGGATTCATGAGTTCAATCCGACTGGGTGAGTGATCTGATCTGAGAACTTGTTCTTTTTCGATGAATTGGTGTCTTGCTAATCATATCATTTCCATGCAACAGACCAGTAGTGGATGAGTTGCTCTGTAAAATCTGCAAGTTCCCCATCAACTGTTTTGATTTGCTCACAACCTACACAGGTGCACTAAATTCTCTCTCAGTCAATTCTTCACTAACTGCATTGTAACGAGAAGAGATCATTTCTGACACATTGTGGTTCTGAAACTCTGAAATCAAGGCAAGAACTGCTGTCTGAATTCCAGCGCCATTGATTTGTTTCTCGAGCATGAACCGCAGCATACATCAACAAAGTCCCTGGTTCACTTGTCACAGAGTAAGTTCACCGGAATGATCTTTGCTGTAACATCATCATGTCGCCGGCCGGCCGACCGACCGGGCCGGCAGCTCCTGTTCAGCTCAGTTACTTAATTAACCTCTCTGTTGGCAGTGATCCGGGACGGCACACTGGCGAAGTACGACTACGGCAACCGGACGGAGAACATGAGGCGCTACGGCCGGCCGTCTCCTCCGGCGTACGACATGTCGGCGATCCCCGACGGCTTCCCGCTCTTCCTCAGCTACGGCCGGCGGGATCTGCTGTCCGTGCCGCTCGACGTGACGACGCTGCTGGAGAAGCTGAAATCTCAGAGCAGGCGCAACCTCGTGGTCCAGGACGTGCCCAATTACGCCCATGCAGACTTCGTCGTAGGCGTCAACGCCAAGGACGTCGTTTATGCTCCACTTATAGAAAATTTCTTGAAGCGTTATAATTAAATTTTTTTTTGTAGATTTTAAATTTGAAATCTTTTTTTTTCTCTAATTCTTTGACAATTTTGTAGCATACACATTTTTTTTCCAATAGTTAATTGAGCGAGTGATTCGAGAAGTTCTTCTGCCTTCTTCTTTTATTTTCATCTTTTGAACATAAATCATAAATATTTTTTTCTATTAATAAATTGCACTGATTTTTTTCCTCTCGCCATTCTTTTCACGCCAAAGTGGTGATTACCTATTAAACATCAAAAAAAGAAAAGAAAAGAAACAAAAAAACAGAAATAAATATGCCGGTGTGACATACGTGAAGCATGAAGGCCAACATTTCTTTAACAATCTTATTTATTTGTGTTTGATTGATTGATGTGAAGCATTTAATTTAGACAATGGAATTATATTTATAAATCTTTAAGACCATTTATTACTTCAAAAAGGAAACTAAAATAAAATAATTAAACAAATAAAAATAAACTGCAAATAAATTAATACTTATTAGATATAATGAATCTAGACTGATGAACATTCTCGACTAAATCACTCAAAATTGATAAGTATTTTCGAGGATAATATAATCTTGTTAATAGGCGTGCACATATTATTTGTTCGACTGAACTTAATTAATAAATCAGTCATATTTTAGTTTAAAACATTACCTTCTATAATAGGTTTATCTTATGTATATTAGACGAGATTTATAGTTTATAACTTTATATGACCGACCTTTATAATTAATCTATGTTATAAATACAATACTATATTAGTAAAAAATATTTTTATAGTATTTTATTTTAAAAATATGTATCGATGAATAAAATTATGAGTTAATAATTCATTAAGTTAAGTTAGACTTCTTAAATTCAACAAATATAAATTTAGTTTTGTTAATAATTCATTAAGTTAAGTTAGACTTCTTAAATTCAACAAATATAAATTTAGTTTTGTTCATAGACATACGGTCTTATCGTTCATCTTACCTATTTAAGCTCATATCCATTTNGTTAATAATTCATTAAGTTAAGTTAGACTTCTTAAATTCAACAAATATAAATTTAGTTTTGTTCATAGACATACGGTCTTATCGTTCATCTTACCTATTTAAGCTCATATCCATTTTCTACTTGTTAATTAAAAGCTAGGGATGTGAAATTTTTACATCATGCCAATTAATCTTAATAATCAAAATTTAAATATATGATTATAATTCATTATAAAATTTATCTAAAAAAATAAATTATCCATATATTTATATATAAATCATTTTAATATTAAATTTAACAGTAGATAAAAAATTTGATAGCTAAAAATATGTGCAACACCATGTTAACAAAATGATGCATGACACCTCTATGAATTCCTATTTTGTAGTGTACTCATAGTTTTTTTTAACCAAAAAACAGGCCAAGTTCCTTTTTTCTGTATACTTTCTTGAAGAATATCTATTGTAAGATTAATTTGAGTCACAATAATTTTATGGTAATCAAAATCATCAAAAAAAATATTCATTATATTTGATAAGCATTTTCCTTAGAAAAAAAAAGTAATACTTGTAACTTTTCTAAGAACGGGTTGCATGCTACAAAAAATGTTGATACTTTTTTTATACAAAATTACAAATGAATAATATTTATATTTTTTTATATAAAAAATGTCCTTATTTTTTAGTGGGCATGCTTCTTGTCCTCTGTAAATTTTATAAACTTATCAAAATGTTGATATTTTTATAATCTTGTCATAATTATTTTTTACAAAATTTTATCGTTTTTTTTTCTAATCTTCGATACTTCAAACACTCATTGAATTTCCCGAAAGAAAAAAAAATTCATGTTTGAATTTCAAAAAAAAAAAAAACTAACGAATGGACTGAATTTATACTTATCTACACCGTCGAAATCGGATGGATACATTGGTCAACGTGGATCGTCCGATCTCCTACATGTTAAATCCAACGGCTCAGAAGTTTTGACATTCACCATCAAGAAAACGTAGAGCGTCGTTCCAACTCCCAACTCTCGCCATCAGTTTTCCTCTCTTTAAAAATGGGCAAAACCTCTGCGCACGACGAAACATTTCAACAAACACCTTCCGGGCACACAGTAAAAGCTCCGCTCCCAACTCCTCCTTTCTTCTCAATTCTCCGCCCTAAAGGATAACAATCTTAGGCAACTTGGTCTCGTCCATTCCTTCTTCCCGTGGCGACTGGGAAGCCATGGCCGCCGCTGCGCTCGCTTCTTCCGCCACCGCCTCCTCCTCCCTGTTTGCCCATTCGAAGCGGATGATACTTGGGGCACCAACACGGCCAAGACACGTCTCTGGCATCAGATCGGTTCCCTTCAACCCCCTTCGGGTTCTTGCTCGCCCTCGTGGAACGACTTCCTGGTAAATCTCGTCTGTGCGTTGGGTCCTTTATAAGATTTTGTTCTCTTGTATTGGTAGATAAGTAAGTCTTCGCCCGTTTTGGGGGTAATTTAAATATATTTAGCGTTCAATTATTTGTTATTTTCCCCAAGTCAGCTACTTTTCGCAGGCTTCTTTTGCTTAAACTATTAGTACCCTTCTCTCTTGGTTATGCCCAAACTTTGGTGTTGTGAAGTTGGGATTGTTTTAGTGGCTATTTAATTTTATCAGTTAGAATTTGATTTGCCAGTGTGATTGGCAAAACATGCTCTTTTGCCGGCTGGAAATGTGAAATGTGAGATTTTAAGTTTCTGTTGATGTGTATGATACTTTGAGGTTATTTGAGAAGGGTGCCGTCTGAGATTAGTATTTGAAAAAGTTTATACTTTCTACTTATTCGATGTCAATTCCTGTAGTCCACCACGGAAGTTGTATCAAGTAAGGGCTGCAACCTTGCAAGAGAAAGATGAAAAGGTGGCTGTAGAAGAATCATTTCCTGTAAAAACGTTGCCTTACATTGAGGAGGAGGAAACTGATTTTGATCCAGCTAAAATGCCATCTAATGAAGCGGAAAATTGGGTCATTAAATTTGAGCAGTCAGTGAATCTCTTTATCACGGTATGATTTCCATATTTGTATACTGTTTACTCAAACAACTCTGTGCTGAAATGTCAATGCTTACATAGATTGTTTTTGAAACATGTAATCTTGATTAGTTTCTATGCGCCATATCTCTGATGTTACTCAGGTTTTGATGTGTGTTGTGCACTCATACTGTTTCTTATACACTTGTAGTGGAGTGTCTTTTAAGTAATGTCGCATTTTTTTTAAAAGCTTGGTTATAATTTTGAAATGGATATTTTACTAATATTGGCTGCATCAATGTTATGCTTCTGCAGGACTCAACTATCACGGTACTTGACATGTTATACCAGGATCGTCATTATGCAAGATTCTTTGTCTTGGAAACCATCGCTAGAGTGCCCTACTTTTGTGAGTGTCACGTTTGATTGCACATTTCCTCATCTTTTTCTATAATTAGTTAGCAGCTCTGTACCTTTTTGTCAGTTTAAGACTCATAAAACTCTCTTATATAACAAGATGTTGAACCTTATCATATTGGCTAAATGAAATTATTTTATTGGATAGCTTTTATATCTGTTCTGCACCTTTATGAGAGCCTTGGCTGGTGGAGAAGAGCTGATTACATTAAAGTGCATTTTGCCGAAACCTGGAATGAGATGCACCACTTACTTATTATGGAGGTAATGCATTGTCTTCAGATTCTCTCTTCGCATTCTTTCATTACATACACACACACAGCTCAAATTTGACTAAAAGTTTCAAATTATTGTTTCAAAAATGAATGTTTGATCAGCTTTAAAATATGTGATGTTATGATATAGAAATGGTGCTATTCACATTTCTTTTCTGCCAAATGCCCTCGGTAGCCTTTTAAGCCTTAAACTAAATGAATCCTGTATAAGTACAATTTGAACTAATTGTAAGAACCTTTTGCAACTTATTGATTTTGATCCACTTGTTTTCTCCAGGAATTAGGAGGCAACTCTTTCTGGCTTGATCGTTTCCTTGCTCAGATTACAGCAGTCATGTACTATTTCATGACAGTTGCCATGTATATGTTAAGTCCGAGAATGGCATGTAAGTATGAGACTACGTTCATCTTTAAATCAAAATTTGTAATGGAGTTCCTATGCTAGACTTGCATGTATCTTAGTTTCATGCTTTCATTTACCCCTTTATATTGTTGCATTTTTAGGAAATTTTATTGGAAGTTGATATTCTGGTCATGAGAATGCTCAATTCAATAGATAATGAAAATGGTAAAGAAAACCAATCCAATGATTTCTGAGATACCACACTGTGGATTTTTGTGTACAGCTGAATAGTTCCTTTTGCCAAAGAGTTTCCATAATTAATCATGAAAACAACATAGTTGAATGGTTCAATGACTTTTGAAATACTATACTGTGTCTGCACTTTTCCTTTTTCCAAAAGGATGGTCCAATGATTTTATTTGGTTACGATCCTTCCGTCAGTAACATGGTTTCTTAAATATGTTCTTGAAATACATTATAGAAAAAAAAACTGAAGAACATATATTTGTCTACATGGTTTCTTAAAATACTATATTTTCTTTGTCATCAAAATGTGTTTATGAAGAACATGATCCCAATTAGCTGCAAAATAAGTTAACTATGGGCAAGCTGCTCCATAAAAATCTGAAGGAACAATCAAGCTATTGAAAGAATTCGAAAGTTATAACACTTGTATGGAAATCATGTTATTTCAGATAATGAAAATGACATAGAAAACCAGTACAATAATGAAAATGACATAGAAAACCAGTCCAATAATGAAAATGACATACAAAACCAGTCCAATGATTTCCGGGATACTAAACTGCAGATTTTTGTATACACCTGAATATTTCCTTTCGCCAAAGAGTTGGCATAATTAATCATGAAAACAGCTCAGTTAATGGTTCAATTATTTTTCAGATACTATACTTGTCTGCACTTTGCCTTTTGCAAAAAGAATGGTCCAATGATTTTTTTTTTACGTCCTTCCATCAGTAACATGGTTTCTTAAATATGTCCTTGAAATACATTATAGAAGATGTATTTCTGAAGAACATGATCTCTATTAGCTATGAAAAAAGTTAACTATGGGCAAGATGCTCCATAGAAATCTGAAGGAACAGTCAAAATACTGAAAGGATTCGAAAGTTATCGTATAGGAAATCATGTTATTTCACACTCTGCATATGAACTACCGAAACTATTCGTTGGTTGTAATAGCATTTCTGCTGGTTATGTTCTATTTGCCTTTTCTAAGAGGTAATTGTGATCTTTGTTGATTAATCTGCAGATCACTTTCAAGAGTGTGTTGAGAAGCATGCATTTTCAACTTATGACAAGTTTATAAAGCTTCAAGGAGGTGACGTTTGCAGATCATCTTTGTTAGTTTGGTTGTTTGAAGCTTACCATTAATTCTATTGTCGCACAGAGTATCCAATGCCTAATAAAGTTTGTGGACATAAATATTGTGATAGTTGAGGCAGTACTTTAATATTCCAAGTTTCGGAGAGAACGATTATGGAAGTATTATATTCAAACAATATACAGAATAGTAGGTTCCTTTTCATGATTTGGATTTCATGATATATTTAAGCTGATAGGACAGGTGAAAAGAGGTCCGGTGTTGGTGTTGGGATACTACCTATGCAGCTAGCTTAAACTCATATTTCACACTGTTACCGTGACAATAATTTTTTATCGTGCATTGTTATGCTAGCTGTTGATGCAATTATTCAATCAGTTTTATTTTGTGAACGCAGAAGAGTTGAAAAAGTTGCCTGCTCCAGAGGTTGCTGTCAAATACTACATGAGTGAAGACCTCTACTTGTTTGGTTAAGTTCCTAGAACTTATCTTTGGTGGTGAATGAACATTTTCTTTTTCTAACTTTTGATCTAAAATTTATATGCTTTTTCAGATGAATTCCAAACTGAAAGGACTCCCAACACTCGGAGGCCTATAATTGGTACGCGATTCATTTATGTTCCCTGAAGCAAGATTTTCTATCATATGTGTGCAGAGCATTTTATGTATTCAAACCTGACAATGTCGGATTATGTCATTTTACAGAAAATCTATATGACGTTTTTGTGAACATTCGGAATGATGAGGCAGAACATTGCAAAACGATGAGGTCTTGTCAAACACCTGGAAGTCTCCGCTCCCCGCACTCAAATGTGAAATCCTCTGGTGATGATTCAGGGGTTAGTGACACAACGGAAGACAACTGTGAAGGTGTTGCTGATTGCGTTGAGAAGTCTTTAACTTCTGTAGAATGAAGAAGCGGATACCAGCTGTATAACAAAGACTTTTGTCTTTGTTTGTGTATACCGTAAGCTTGAGGCCAGAATTTATCATACACTCAATTGTCTCAGGCAACCGAGTCAAAACTAGTAGTGGCCTCAAATAGGACAGTGTACTAATATTTTTTAGAAAAATGTGTAATTTTATTCTATGTTTTGTTTAAACTAAAGGTCTTAGTTAAAAGTGATCTTAGGGATTGATAATAATTATTTATTATGCTTGTAGTCAAGTATAACTCGTTCTCTCGAGGTGTGTTAGCAACACTAGAACGGAATGCCCCCTGAAGGAAGAGTAATCTTGGCATATGGATTTTTCAAGTTTTCTGACACTTGGCAGTCATGCTCATATCGTGTTTCGATTATTTCTTTTATTTATTTTCGATGTTTTTTTATATCGAGAAGTTAACTAGTTCTAATTAATTCAGTTCCATTTTTTTTTTTCTTCAGAAGTGATTAGTCTTGAATTTCGTCATGTAATAAGTTTTTTGGACATACGGTGATGAATAGGGAAACTTTTGTACCACTTCGGTCTTTTGCACAACTTAACTGAGAGAGGTGTATAACTCCATTTGGTCGTTTATGTGCCAAACTCTTGTTATAGGATTTCAAGTGACCATCATTAGATCAAAATGGAGGTGTTGATGTTGAAAAATCTTATAGGAAACTTAGGGGCTGTTTGGTTTGACTTGAAAAATAAGTAGAAAGGGAATACATTAAAGAAATAGATATTTTTTGTGTATATTCTTGTTATTTTTATTTCGTCTAACATTTGGATTGATACTAATAAAAATATATTCTTATATTAATATTTATATAAAATATATTATATTAAAAATAAATAATATTAATAATATATCTTTAATAATAAATAAGTATTTATTTATTTCATTTGTATTATAAATTTAGTTATTTATAATTATGTCAAAATAGTAGTTAATCATTATTTGATTACTTATATTAAGTCATATAATAAAATATTATTTATATCATAACATAGTATTAAATTTCTAATTATAGATAATTTATGATTGATCATTATAATAAATAATATAAAAATGTAATAGAATGTGTATAAAAATAAAAAATAAAATATGATTAAAAAAATAAAAATGATGGAATATGAGATATTTCATCGTTTTAGAAGAATAAAAAAATATGAAATAACATTTAATTAGTTAGTGGAATCACGATTTTCAAGATTATTTTTAAAAAAAGTTGATATATTTCTATTTCAGTCGATATTTGGTTATAATTCTGAAATAAAAAATTATTTTAAAATTTATTTTTGAACCAAACAAGGTCTATAAGCGAACATTTTAAAAATAGAAAAACTCTCTCTCTCTCACACACTCTGATGGTAAATGAAGCTAAAATGGGGACTAAAATTGAATGTCAGCAATGCACACGCATCACCCAACGAAGTCTTTTCTTGTTTGTTCTTTCCAACTATCAACTATGTGTTTCTGAAATTATTAACAATTAAATTAATCTGATTGCAACTCATCTCCTTACAATATACTCTCAAACTCGAATCCAAAATTATTAACTCAACTGATATCCGGAGTTGAAAGTCAGGGATGCATCCCATTCCCATTCCCATTCCCGTGTATGTAGCTATCTGTCATTTTTATTCGTCAGTGACTCGCTCACGAAAAGCTCAAAACTTTTGCCCAAAGCTTCCGTGACGTACTGATCTTTTACATTTCGAGACCCTTCCTCCGAGAAATTGTATAAATCAGCTGTTTGATGTAATATTAAATTGTTTTTTCCCAATTTAAAATAAAACGACGTATGTTGACTCATAACCTTATTTCTGTGTCGTCCTAAGTCGGACTATGATGGGTGAAACTCTTAATAGAAAATTACTATATATAACGACGTTGGAACTCGAGATCTCCTTTAATCGGGGGAACTCCTTACAACTCCACTCCACCTATTAGTATAGTTTATTAGTATTTGATTGAGCTCCAACTCATCATCGGAAGATTAAATTCAGTATATTTCAATTTAATGCCTGCCTTTATTTCTTTCTTTAGCTCTCATTGCATATTTTGCATTGGTGCAACGCAACCAAGGAAAGCATGGCCACTTGTCCCACAAACAATTAATTGATTCCCCTTCACATAAAAGAGATGTAAGTCACTAACATCCAACTCCCTGCCCTGTCACCGTCTCTACAACCCAAAAACACTATTACAATCACCGATCATTAATCACGGGGCATCTGTCTGCAAACATCAACGAAAGGTTTGGAGCCTGCCTTTTTTTTTCATATCTGAGTCTGCAATGCAATGGATAGCAACAGTTTCATAATCCAGGAGAGAGAGAGCTCAATAAAATGTTGAAAAACAAAATCATGATGCACTAGCACATAGGCAAACGTTGAATTAAGAAAAAAAAAAAATTTACCTCAGTATATTTGAGATGTTGACTAATTTGATTTGTTGACCGTTGATAATGCTTTAAATCTTAAGTGATCAATCTTACATATCTCCTAGTGCATCACAGTCATTCGAATAATTAGAGCGATGAAGTCGCCCGCTCCATACGAGAGTCTCGTTGACCGAAGTGAACCTCGTAAATCACGTGTCTTCTTCTATGTGTGAACTTGTCTCTCTATCATGTCCGCAACAAATACTTTTAATAATAAAATAATAATAAATGTATAAATAAAATTAAATATTAAGACATTGCTTAAATGAAACAAATTGATTGCCATATCAAATATTTATACTTTTGTAAGGGCCTACTTGGTTAGAGGTAAAGGAAGGGTAAAAGGAAGAAAAATAAAAGAAGGCTACTTGGTTAACTTCGTTTGATTATATTTTTAATCGAGGAGAATTGAGGAGAATATCTTCTTCATTTACCTCCATTCTTCTCCAAATATCCATTTTTCTTTCAACCCCAAATTGAAATCTAAAGAAAATAAAAAGAAATATTTAAATTATACTTCTAATTTTACTCATATGTAATTCAAATATATAAACACATACATTAGGATATATTCGTTCAACAAAAACTATATATTTTTTTTATTTTTCTTTAATTATATCATCTAAACAAGGCTACTTATTTTACCTTCATTTTCTTTCCCTAATTTTCGTTCCCTTTTATTATCTTCCTTTTTCCTTCATAAGTGTTGAACCAAACAGACACTAAGTGAAACAATGAAAGAGTTCAATGATAACTATTGCACCATGGATCACCTCGTAGTACTATAATAATTTTTTGGTTCAAAGTTAGAAATTCATCGATGTTCAGGATCATTAGCATCCGATTAATTCGATATTTGAACGAATATGACGAAGATAAATCTAACTAATTTAATAATTTTAAAAATAAATCCTAAACTACTAGTTCTCATCATTCATCAAGACACAAATTCGTGTAATAATCTGTATGTCAATTGTGTCCAGGGGCGAAGCCAAGTGCCTTCCGGTGCCTGCAAGTACAGGCACTGGAAATTTATATATATATATATGTTGAGTATTAAATTATTCATATATTTGCTCTTGTCCTACCGGTTTGTGCATATGGATCTTCAGCCACTTGCCAGGATTTGAACCCTGCCTCCTTTAAACTTTTTACTTGATTTTGAAGTATTAGCTAAATCAGTATTTTAGTTGGTTTTATTATTCATAAGCTAAAGTTACCTATAGAAAAATAAATAATCTATGACACATATTTATTAAATTTTACTTTTCTTATAAAATTCTTAATATAATTATCTTAATTTATATACTTATATCATTTTTCTGCTCAATAATTTTGGTTAATTATTATTTTCATTTTTTTTGTTCAGGTAATACTATTGATAGTTTAACATTTACTTTAATCTTTTTACATTATATCTTAACTTTTCTGATTTTTTAATGTAACAACTTATAATTAAATTATGAATGAATGATTAAATATCTTTATAATATTAAAATTTAATTTTTATTCTCTTCAATTTAAATGCACTATAAAATAAAAAATATATCTAATATTTGACATACATGCACATAATGTACATTCTATCTTAATATTTTATATATTTTATTTTTCAACCAACTGATTTTACAAATTTTATATTTATTAATTACATATTTAATTCCATAATTTTTATTATTGTTATTATATTTATTTTTCTTCACTTGTCTTCTTTTCTTTGAGGTTAATATTAAATCTAATAGAATATCTTCTCTTATTTTGAATAATTATTTAATTGTAGAATTTTTTATGGAATAGTGATTGTGGTGCTTATTGTAATTAATAGTGAATCCACTCATTTTTTTTTCTGGCTCCGCCAATCTATTTTAATTTAATCGGTGGAGTTCTCCGCTGGCAATTGTGGACATCGATTCATTAGTGAATGGTGTTTAAATTATCACCCAATTAAACCAAAATCAAGTTTAATTCGTTGGTTAAATGCAACTTTTGTTATCAAATTTACATGTGGCAAAATAATGTACGAACAAATAGCACGGTGATCAAAGTTATACACAAAGACGCAATCTTAGTTTTAAAAGGAAATATTCAACTCATAGACATCGTGAGATTGAAAATTTTGGAACGACTTACATTTACTAACTTATATAGTTTAAAAAAATATTAGCACATTTATTGATTTTATTATCTAAAAAATGGGAGGGATCAAGGCATCATCTTAAATAGGCCTAGCTCCGTTCCTGATTTTCACTCGAATAACAAACATTAAATTTTTAGTGGGTTAAATACACTCGCATATTGTGAAAGTTTTTGTTATATTTATATCTATATATATGTCGAATCCAAAATGTGTATCCAACTGAGAGTAGTTTATTTTTTAAAAATAAATTATATTACTCTTTTATTAAGATTATTTTAATATTATTAACATATAATATTTTTTCTTTCATATTTCTATTTATCTTAACTTTTCTCCTTTCATTCTTTATAAAATATCAAAAGAAAATTTAATACGTTTATAAATTATAAGCATAATATTAAGTTAAATATTAAGGTTATATTACTTAAATTCCCTAATATAATTAAAATAAATTAACTTCAAGGATACTTAATCAATATTTATTTTAACAAATATTATTAGTACTTTTATTTAAACATATAATTACTTATATTTTAAAATAATTTCTAATAGTCAAAATAATTATCAATATTAAAATTTATCATATATTTTTTATCGGACTCATATGTAATACCACAAGTGTGGAAAAATAAAAAAAAAATGAATTAAAAAATGTGAAGTCCAGACAACAATGAAGCACCCACAATGTGGCCAACTTCTAGGAGGAAATCGGATCCAAGAGGCTTTTTGTTTGTTTTGTTTTGTTTTGTTTTTTTTTTTTTGTTTTCTTGCGGTTGTTTGACTATGATCTGAAGGGGTTGACCAAACGAAGTACGGCGCCAAGTGTCGAGAAAGGTCGGCGAACTCGACAAAGACAGATAGTAGAGCAAAATAACGATAAATTAATCCTTCTAAATCCTTTAATACTCACAAATTTAAAATATTTTAAAAAAATCTATTGTAATTATTATGTGTATAATTATGAAAAAGTTAAAAAATTAAGAGAATATAGTTGAATTGTAAATTTAATAAAAAAATATGTAACATAGTAATCTTTCGATATTGTCATTGTACACTATCCTGTCGCAATTGGGTTATTAATTAAATTAATATACTTCATAAAGAGCAATTGATAAGAAGAATTTTAGCATAATGAACCAATTACTTTCATAAAATATTGAATGTTGTATTTAATTTCGTTATTTCGATAAATAAATGAAAGTGTGGAACTCATATATAGCATTCATTGCCTGTAACTCACATTTTGATTTACATATTAATAATTGACATATATGAATAAAAAAATTACTTACAATATTCATTAAATTCTTCATGTTATACTATTTGATTAATTAGATTATTATTACATAACTCATAACATGAATTAATGTGTTAATCTGACATATGAAGGCAAATAAATTACGAGTGAGTTTTATCACGATCTGATATCAAACACATTACTTGATTCATAAATGAATAATTATTGAATTAATTGAACATGCAAAATTAACATTATAAAGCACAATGCTCTACGTACATGTTTTTTTTTTCTTATTTGTTTATCTTTAGGTGGATTTGGGTGGTCGAAATACTCTAATTATATAATATTAATAACAAAATCAATCAGTGTATTAGACTGATCAATTCCACAATTGTGAACAATTCATCAACATTCGCTATGATGCAAAATTTCTTCTCTAACTATATAATTAGCAGTTAATTTAACAAATGATATCGTGCATTTATGAAACTTATTATTTTATTCAGATTATACTGTCATTTGATGATGCTTTCAAACGAATATGTAATTAAATTTGATTGACATAATTGATTAGCGAAATTATGTCCGACGAAAACTATTTTTTAAAAAAATTAAAATCACTTTTACTTCTAGTTATATACATCAATCAACATAGACTGAAAAAAATAAATGTAAATAATGAGCTAAAGTGATTTTGTGGTAGCGAACTAATTATCTAAGTAATAGATATCGGAAAAAAAATCTACTTTTTTAGTGGAGTGAAATTATCATATTTAGAATATAAATTTGTATATAAAAAATATAAGTGAATTCCATTATGAAATTTTATTCTGTCTTTTGTATCTGCTGCTGCACGATGTGCTTTTTGTTTGCGTGTTCTGAGATTCAATCATATTCTAATATTATATTAAAAAAAATTCTACCCTTAGGAAGAAAGATTGATAATGGAGGCTATGTACGTAATTTCCCATGGCAATTTTATACATGATAGTTGTATTTGTTTCTCCAACTAAATCATAATTTTTAATTTAGTCTTGCCTTCAAATAAATAAATAACTTCTCGCCCGTCTCTTTATCATATTTGTTTTTTCCTAAATGGTGGAATTGGTTTTGGTTTCTTCTAATTACGCAAAAGAAAAAAAAACAGGAAACAAACAGCTACGTGTGGATTCGGCGTGAAAGTTTCTCAATTAATTACGATTAAACTTAAATATATTGCTTTAAAGTTCGTAGCATTAGCAATTATTCAATAGCATTTATATGTATACAACTAACAATTGATGTGCCGATTAAACCATTAATTAAGCTCATCAATAAAATTCATAACCATTGTATCCAAATCTAACAATTTGATAATGGGGTTGTCATAAAATATTTTCCCGTTATAAATTAATTAAAAAATTAATTATGGTTGTGTTAAAGGAACATTATTATATGATATTATCTTTCTCGCTTAAGTAAGTCTCGAGTTCGAGTCCCTATGAACGTAGAATATCCCTGCTGGAAGTGGAAGCCTCTCGTGCTATAGCTATAGCCAGGTACTCGACACAGGACGACACCAAATTAGTCGGGGCTATAGTGGGCTTGACTCAATCTATGGACATTGTGATCTTTAGCGCCGTGCGGGTTGAACGATGACACCGCTTCTCGAAAACTAGGGTGGCAACCGAAAAAAAAATTATATGATATTATCCTCCGTCATCATATATAAAATACAACTTTATTATTAATAAAAAATAAAATGCAAGTTTTTTTCTGTAAAATAAATTATTATACCAAAAAAAGGAAACGTTGTTTATAAATGGCCACGCTAAGAAACCCAACAAGTCATTTGGTTGCTCTGCTCATTCGCTCTTCTCCATCTAAGCACTACGTCATGGCGACGGCGCCGCTCCTCCCGTCGTCACCGGCGTCCGCGAAGCCGTGGCAGTCCCCGCGATCTCCCACTTCGTGCTCTCCTTCCGGCCCCATCGCCGCCCTTACGACCTCGTCGTCCAGGTATCGCTCACCGCCGCCGCTGCCCTCTCCTTCGTCGCCCTGTCCGCCGTCACCCGCCGCTACGGCCTCCGCCGCTTCCTCTTCCTCGACAAGCTCTCGTTCGAGAGCGACCGCGTCTGCCGTGGTTACACGGCGCAGCTCGGCCGGTCGCTCCGCATCCTCGCCCTCTTCGTGTTCCCCTGCTTCGCCGCCGAGGCCGCCTACAAGGTCTGGTGGTACACCGCCAGCGGGGACCGCGTGCCTTTCCTGGCCAACCCCGTGGCCAGCGACTGCGTCGCCGGCGCTCTCGAGCTCGCCTCGTGGATCTACCGCACGGCCAACTTCTTCCTGGTCTGCGTGCTGTTCCGGCTCATCTGCCACCTGCAGATTCTGCGGCTGCAGGACTTCGCCGGCGTGTTCCAGGTGGAGTCCGACGTCGCGGCGGTGCTGAAGGAGCACCTCAAGGTGAGGAGGCAGCTCAAGGTCATCAGCCACCGGTTTCGTTGTTTCATCCTCGTGGGGTTGGTCATTGTCACCGCCAGCCAGTTCGCCGCCCTCCTGGTCACGCTGCGGCCGCACTCCGATGACAGCCTCTTCAACACCGGAGAGCTTGCCGTGAGCTCTCTCTCTCTCTCTCTCTCTCTCTCTCTCTCTCTCATTCATATATGATGAACTGAATTGTATACAATTGGACTGCTGCTTGGCAGCTGTGCTCGGTGGTGCTCGTCACAGGGCTGCTCATATGCTTGCGCAGCGCCGCAAAGATCACGCACAAAGCCCAGGCGCTGACAGGCCACGCCGCAAAGTGGCACGTCTGCGCCACCATCGACTCCCTGGACGCAGACCCGGAGGCTGTGGCTCCCAAATCCCCCAACTCCATGTTTCACATGTCCGATGACGAACCTGATTCCGACGAGGAGTTGCCGAGCGATGAAGATGATGAACTGGAAGGGACCAAGATCGTTTACCCACTTTTTAACACCATATGCTTTCAGAAGAGGCAAGCGCTAGGTAAGGCACACAAACTTCTCTCTTTTAGAATTTTTCCTAGTATCCATTAAAGAGCTCGGAGCAAATAATCTAGAGTCCGATTAAAAAAAAAAAAAAAAGTCCGATTAAAAAAAAATAGAAGAGACCAAAGTGAATACTTGATGAACTAATAAAATAAGATCTATTAACGAATAATATATTTAAAATTTGATTACTGAAAGAACTAGAGGCGGACGCATATATACCCCGGGGGAGGCCCCCACCTCAACTTTTCGGTGTATAAAATATAATCGATAAATAAAATAAATGCTAACAAATTATCACAATTATCTAACTAGCATAGTGGATACGTGATTTTTGCTAATATCTAGAGGTCTAGTGTTCAAATCTAGATTTTTTCTATTTTTTTCTACAATTTATTATTATATATTTTGGTCCCTCTAATTTTTTGACCCCCATCTTTCTTTCTTGGGCCCGTCTCTGGATAGAACGCAATGGTGGTTATTTATGTAGTTGATCCCACCAAGTGGGATAAGAGTTGTTGTTGTTGTATAGGATTATTTGGTCGATTTTGCTTTGAATAAAATTCGATGTGTTTTGTTTAATTGCAGTCACATACCTGGAGAACAACGGAGCTGGGATCACCATCTTTGGCTTCACAGTGGACCGAGCCTGGCTGCATACAGTATTCATGCTGGAAATGACTCTCTTCTTGTGGCTTTTCAGCAAGACAATTGGGATCTCTTAGAGCCAAATTTGTGCATGCTGTCGTGATTTTCTTCATACTATGTATTCATTATGATGTAAATTCTCTCTCCATGCACTCGACGTTTACATGTTGGCTTTCAATTTTTTTCTAGAACTGAAAGCTTTTTTTGTCAGGTTTTAAGGCTACTTTTGTTTCTAGTTTTCTTTTGGAACAATAGTCATCGATATATACATGTATTAAATGCGCATTAAAGGAACCCAGTTACACATTTTACTCTAAGCTTATTGCTGATATAACATTGTTTACTAGTTGTAAATAAGAGAGCACGATCGACAGTTAAATGAGCCATCAAATGCACGATCTGGTAATTCATAATGCCTGATGCCTAACATACGCAGGTCATTCCACTAACAGCTACAGTTGCAATACATGCGCCTAACATAATTTCATTTTGTATCAATAATAATCTAACACCAAATTCTTATATAATTCGTGTATATGAACCATGAGAAACAGAATTCATCTACCTGAAGTTTGTCTAGGACAAATAAACACAACCTAAATATACTAAAAAAATTGAATGGAACTGAGAAGTTACATCCATCTGTTCAAAAGAAGCACTAATCTTTTCTTCTCCTGTCAGGTGAAAGTTTGATCGCTACTATCGGCACCATATGATGGCAATGCGAGTGCATCTCAAAATAAGCACTTCTCGAAGCCTAGTAAAGTGTCCTGACAATCATGTAAGCAAAACTATGCACCTAAATGAATCTACCTTTATGATACCTAAATGCACAGCTGTTTTTGGGGAAAGAATACAGCGAACTAACAGATATATTGTAAACAGGGGTAGAAAAAAGTACAACTATAACATGAACATGATAAGAAGTCTTCTGCACACCTATTAAACCACACTTTCTCTCTTTGAGAACATTCTTCTCTCAGCTGTAACTAACAAGGATGCTGTAAACAGGGACAGGAAAACACAACTTTAACATGAACCTGACAAGAAGTTCCTCCATGCGCCTATTAACCCGTAGCTCCTATCCTCAATAAACATTCTTTTCTCAGTGCAGAATCTGTAAAGACTGCTTTAACAAAATTCTCAACCTGCAAGGAAAAATAAGTATAAGATACACTGACTGCATTCTGCTATTCTTATGTCTTTTTTTTTTTGGGAAGATTCTGTCATTTTGATTACTTTTGACATCATTATCTAGAGGGATTGGCAAATATTTGGTAAACAGAAACAGAACTTTGGACCTTCATTTTATCATGCTACTGGTGAAAATAAAATGAACGATGAATAAATGTTTTTTTGAGAGAGAAAAGGATGGTTACCAAGAGTAATCATCCACTTTATTGAAATGCCGATTTATAATGATGGACAAATGTTAAATATGTTTATAATATTCCATTATAAAGTTTCAAAATAGCTCTGTGAAATTCAGATATAAAACAATACCAAATTATCTCAGGATGATTATTAGTTATCTACAGAATAATTCGATAACTGAGCCATAAGTATAAATTCTTAAAGCAATTAGCTATTAGCCTATTATAACAACATACACTAATGAATGATACTAGCAATGCTGAACATACCTCGGAAGATGTGAAGCCACAACTGAGCAGCTCTCCCCCTTCCCATAAAGACGTGATTGATTTTAAAGGCATATCAAACAAGTCTGGAGAAAAAATTAAATAAAAATAGCTATAGAAATAAGCTCAGGAAGTAAAGTGCCTCTATGTATGAATACAAACTCACACAAACATGCATGCTTATGAATAAAAAACAAAACAAATTTCGAATCAATTTTTAAAAATGTACCTGCAAGTGTTCGGAATTTGCATAAAGATGGTATCATCTTGTCTAACCAAACTGAAGTATTGTTGCTCAAGAATCTCTGTTTTTCATCTGCATCGGTAATAAGTGATGCAAACAAAGATGACAGATTCTCCAGTGCCATGTGGATCAATTTTTGAAGCTGAAAATAAGCAAAAGATGTAAAGTTTCTGAAACGTTTTCAACAAGTATAACTAGAACAAAAGACTGCAATAGAACCTGCAAAGTTTCTTCGGCCGCCATGTCATCTAAGAGAAGCATATCTGTTGTGATTCTAGAAAAGATAGAATCTAAAAGTGCGCACATGGTTTTCTTATATACTGAGACTGGCATCAGTGGCTTCCACATAATGTGTACTTTCTCTAAAATGAAAACAACCTGGCAGCAAGGCGAATAAATTGTAAGTGTAGAAAAATAAAACTTTCAGATCGCCACTTCTTGATTGGGAACATTAAATTGTAAAAAAAGATATGTCACAAGTTCAACAAAAAGACAAAAGCTTTGAAAATAAACTTCCGAAGTCTTCAACATGTCATTAACATGAACATGAACTAATAGTATTTTTCTTAGGGGAACTAACAGTAATTTTGGTAACTAAAGATATCCTCTTTCCGTGAAAACTTCTAAAACAAAAATTACACACAGATAACAGTATGGCAAGAACCTGATGATGAATCACGAGAACATGCCAAGGTAAACAGATCACCAAATACCTGCTCAATGCTAAATCTTGCCAATTCATAATTATGAGATTGGTGGGTATTCTGAAATCCATCAGCACCATCAATTGCCTGAAAGGCCACAGACAATCAGATGCAGATACGGAGTAGAAATCAAGGCATGAACAATGGATGATAATGTCCATACCTCCTTCAAGCTATTAAAAACTAATTGAGCTTGTTTTTGCAGAATATTTTCTGCCATCTGATGAAAACTTAGGGCAATATCAATGAACACTGAATGCTTCTGTAAGCCACTTGGAAAATCTGCACGATACTGTAACATGATATAGATTACTCATACAGCTGAATTATATTTCTTTCATTGTCAGCTTCAGTCATCCTTTTTTTGAGGTGTCATATGAACATATGCAATGAATACCAACTTGAGATTTATTAACTTGGAATGATGATACATGAAGTGACACACAAAACAACTCCAGAGAAATTTGAGCATGCCGACTTACAAAAATAGGTCCATACCTCATAGGATAGCCCAAGAATCTCTTGGGAGAGATAGTAACAATCATCATACACAATAACAGCCACTTGACCAACACTACACATCTGCTTCTCTAGCTTCACGAACAGTAAACAAATGGATTAGCACAGTTTGTGATGAACATTTAAGAGCAAATGTAAGAAAATCAACTTGATACTTCCATTTCAAGCAGTAAAATAATGTCACAGACTCAGATGTGAAAATTATAAAAACTTTTTTCCATGATAAAAAAATGACAATGGCATATTGCCAAATATAATAAATTAAGTCATGAACTCAGATTTCCTTATTAAATGTCAAAATATTGACATTAGGAGAACTTTATGCAATATCCGAAGAAAAAACATACCTTAACTGGTATAATAGCTTTATACAGAAGAAGAACATCCCTAGCAGCGTGATAGAACTCCTTTGCTACTCTAGATGGTGACAAACAAGCATCCTGCACTGATTCATCATGTTTAAAGAAAATGATCATGAAGGATCAGAAAATAAAATGGCTCAACATAAGGAACATAATTTTTTTCTTAGGGAACATCAAAAAGAAAACAGGGTTACAAGAAATCAACAATGAGGTAACATGCAGCAAACAAGAAATATGAAGTCTTTTAGAGTAAAAAGGAAATATGAAACATTTTTTGAGGTCGAACTGCTAAGTGCCATGAGAAAAAGTAGATCAGATTCTTTAAAAGTTTGCATAATCCCCAAAAAATCCTTTGGTGAGTTCAAAAGTCGCTGTTCAGTATGCATCAGATCTAAATAAAAAGAAAATATATGGAGAAATCTAAAGGAGACTTGCATTTAAAGCAAGCAGGTCAAACTGTATCAAAACTGAGCAAAATGGTAAGAAGTTGAATACATATATCACGAGGAATAAGTGGGCTGCCTATCTATGAGCCGTTTAATATTTAAAACCTGACACACCTTAAGTGCCTCATGTACTAATTCCATTAGTTGGGAAACTGTTTTGGAGATGATAAGCTTGTCAGGCTGGAAAAGCAAGTCAACCGCATAGTTAGAGGAACCTTCTACACCATCGGATGCCTGCAACATCAAAAAACATTTTAACATGATTAACAATTACAGATGAAGAACCTTGTTAAAGTGCAATTGTAAAAAGGAAAAGTGTTTAAGTGGACTTACAGAAGAAAGATCATAACTAAATTGCAGAAGATGTTGCCTAGCTCTTGCCAAAAGCTCATTCCTTTTCCGGGAAGCAAAATGAACTTCAACATTGTAAGTGAAATGGCTTAATTTTTGTTCATTAACATCAGCTGTTGAAATAAACATCATTTCTTTAAGAAAGTTCTCAAATTCAGCACTCTGTTTCATAACATTCTGGAAGTCTGCAATCTTAGAAGCATCATCAGGGACAGCCTGAAACAAAAAGTCTTCGGCTTTTATTGTTCACCTCTCAAGACATACATATACATGCATATGTGTGTGTGTGTGTTTGTGTGTGTATTGACAATGCAAAAAGAACGAAGGAACTCTTAGTACAGCAATTTTAGAAATACTTTTCTTTTAAGAAATGTTTACTAGAAGTAATTGAAGATAAAAATAATTTGATCACATGACAATTTTACGTGTGTTGCCGAAATCAAAATTTCCTACATTTATCTTTTACCAAGATTTCATATATTTGAGAAGTTAAAATACATAAAAAGACCACCTTAGAAAGGAAATGAGCAATAATTAGATCTGACATTCTTGGCCAAGTCAATCTTCCAAGACAGTGCATCCATAAACCATTCTCAAAGCAAATAAATTTGTATATGAAGTTTACAATCTGACTAAGACGAGAAAACAGAGCCTCGCCAGTTCGGTCTTCCTGCAAAGAAGACAATTTGTGTTTGTTAGTATCCAATGCATAGTACACAATATCAAGGCCAATGGCAATTCAACAAAAGCTATTACACTCATGCAAAAAGGGTATGAGATCCTATTCGCTGCATAAATTACCTGAATGTCCGATGATGGGACCATGTTGAGAACGGCATCAATATCTTTAGGTAGATCCTGACAACACTCTTTGATAAAAACATCCATGGATCTGCTTGTTATTGCAGGAAGAACGACATATTTGATCATCAAATCTGCTATTCTTGCAAGCCCATAATCAAGAACACCAAGTACCTATTTGTGCACAAATATGATTTCAATACAGAGAAGAGTAACAAGTCCAATTTGTAAACACAGACAGAACCTAACAATGCATCATCAATCATCTTTTTTCCGTAAAGAAATTTGAAAATTTTATCAGCATTTCGACAATTTTGCTCCAATATGAAGATGAGTATCAAGCATATCCACTGGGATAGATAATTGTACAGTGTCATGCCATCAGAGAATGACACTAGAATTAATATCTAGAAGAACACTGACCTCCATTGCATCGACCACCTGGCGGAGCTCCACCTTATTAGCATATTTGCCACCACAACTTCTCCTAACTGCAACTCTTCCACCCTCGGTCTCAAATTCTACAAAGCTCTCGAGACACTTCGCAAGCACCTCTTGCAACTATTAACAGAACTAGGTTTCATCACTTCTGTCGCCTAATGATATTTCAGAGACGAAAGTTGTTTATAACTCCAATTACCTCGTCGAAGCATTCCTTCCATTTGTCCTTCAAGAAACCAAAAACCGCCGGTTCATCGGCGCTACAGCGCCCCGTCGTATCCTCCACCGGCAACTCATCCTTCAAATCCCTAAGCCCCGTGGCCGCCTCCACGAACCTGCCGGCGCTGAGATCGCTCCTCGCGGACTCGACCCTCTCGTGGAGCGCCGAGGCGGTCTGCACGACCGTCAGCGTCTCCCGGCACTCCTCGAGTTCCCTCCTCTTGGCACGGATCTCGTCGACGAGGCCCCTAATGCCGCTGAGGCCGTCGTCGCCATCCGAGAGGAGGCGGAGGGCATCGAAGAGGGATCGGGAGAGTTCTTCGGAGCCGGAGGAGGCGGCGGCGCAGCGGGAGAAGGTCTCGGCGAAGTCGTGGCGGTGGGCGAGGACGTAGGCGCGGACCTTGTCCTTGATGCGAAGGGATCGGATTTGGAGGCGATCGATGAGGAGGCGGAGGTCCGGCGCGGAGAGCGGCGAGGTCTCGTCGACGTCCGGCGTAGAGAGGAGTTCCCGGAGGTCGATGGGGAGGGCGTCCATCGACGGCGACTCGCCCCTTTGGGACCCTTTTTTTTTTTTCTTTTTTTCCTTCTTCCTTCCTCGTGACCAAGCCGAGAAAACGGTTAATTGGGTGCGCACCCGATTAAAACATGCGCGCCCGGCGCGACGCACACGGATCGGGTCCGAAAACGGCTAAATGGGCTCTTCTTGGATTGGATTTGCACTGAGCCCATAACTCGTCAAATCTGACGGGACCACCTCTATAAAAGATTATATTTATAACATGTAATTTTGAAAAAAAAATGAAAATACTACCTACTTAACTTAATTCGGTAACACCGAATTACTTAC
Organism: Pontederia paniculata; assembly: GCA_001647135.1. NCBI lineage: Eukaryota > Viridiplantae > Streptophyta > Magnoliopsida > Commelinales > Pontederiaceae > Pontederia > Pontederia paniculata. The sequence continues at coordinate 66,742 of LTAE01000623.1, forward strand.
ATTGTCCACCATAAAATATTGGATATACGATAGATATGAGATATTCTCTTTTTTAAATAGTTTATTACAAGTTGTTAAATCTACCATATATTTAACATCTTACGGTTGATAAGATAGGTAGTATGGTATTACCTATTTAAGTAGATAGTACCTCTATCGAATCCTTTTAAAAATGGAAAACATTCGTTCATAAATTAAAAATATTGATAAGAAATTTATTCAGGACCAAAATAATTTAATATTTGTTATTATCATTTAAAAACTTGAGTTATTGTTATCGTAATAGAGGGACGCGTATAATGTTCTTAAATAAGTTTATTTTGGCCTGTGTACGCTTATAAAGTTGAAGCTAATGAGGAGCATTTTTGTTTAGTAAACAAAAATTACGATATAAGAGGAGTTCGGATGGAGTGATAAAAAGTTTTTATCGTTTAAAGAGGTCTGAAATTCGAATTCTCTGTATATAAATTAGTTGAGGTCCGCGGATACAGTGGGACAATTCAAAAAAGAATTACGATATAAAGGAATACACATTAATTACCTTTATTTGTGTGAAGTGGAATTATGTCTATACCTTTTGTATTTCTTTAGTTTTTGTTTTATGTAATATTGAATAATAGAAGAATATTTACTTGTTCATACAATGCACAGAATAAACTCGTTAACCTATTTGGAGAAAGAAATTTGAAACAATGTGAGTGGATTACGGTCAGAAGAAATGAACTTATTTTTTTAGTACACAACCAAACACACTGATAAACATGAAACGTTTTGATAGGAATATATGATTATTCAAATAAGAAAATAATTGAATGAAATGTGGTCGAAAAAAAAGAGTGAAGAACAACTTCCAGAAGGAAAAATCCTGTAATGTACCAAATAGATAGATCAACTGACAGAGAAATTAAATGACGTCCGTTTTAACTCCATTATTCTGAGTGATCTTTACACAGTGGCAATCGAAATTGTCCTCATAACTTTGCCTCCCAACTGATTTGAATTCTCAAAAGAAAAGACATCAACCAGTGGAAAATGGGAAAAAAATATAACTTACATTATCGCATGTTATTCATCACATATGACTTGCATGCCTCCAATCTCGACTACGGCAAAAACTATCATAGGTCTGCAAACAGCTCCAATCACCACAGCCGCAACTAAGCAAAAAAATGGTGACCCAGAGGCATGAACACCAAAACTTCCATCCTTGAACCAGAATGGATAAAAGGGTATGAGATGTGTTAAATGTCAGTTGTTCGATTGATTTTGTGGAGACTCTGGCTGCACTGCGTTAGATGTCGGAGAAGTTGGCGTAGAAGGATCTTCATGCCTACTGTTGTTCAGCTCCCGTAATTCATAACTTTTCCCAGGTTTTATGATATCATTAGGAACTTTCGAGCTCTTAGAGGATGAATCATCTGCTGATGTCCACATCACTTGTGAAATCCTTTGGTTAGGGAAAATTGCCGATGGTTCTGGATAGGGGAATGAAGGAAGAGCATAATTATAATATCCCATGACTGGATGATCATACTTGCAGGCCGTACCATACTTGCAGGACCCATAAGTGGTGTAGAAAGTGCAAATAGGTTCACCCTAAAGAATCAGACATGAGATGAGAACAAAATGAAAAAGATAATCTGTCAAATAAAATTCAGGCATTCAAGTAGAAGAGCTAAACTTACTGGTCTCATCGGAAGCCCAAGGGGTCCTACAGTGAATGCAGGTGCTTGGTTCCTTTCTCTAGGGTGATGGTACTTGCAAGAAGTGCCATACTTGCAACTCCCTGTCTTCATATAGTATTGGCATTCTGGTTGATCAGGCCTGTCGGGAAAAATTACTACAGCACTTGAACCTGGCTGCGTATAACTCTTGGAGTTAGAGATGTGGTCCTGTCCAATGCCATCAGCGGAAGAGATGCCTACACCACCCTGTTTCATATACCATGCATTAGTGTATTACAATATCTTGTAATACAATTATGTTTCTATCATGAGAGGTGATAAGGTAAGAGAACATTATTATATAACAGTCATTATAACTCCCACTGTCAATTGTTTCACATAACCAGCTGCAATTTTGATCTAAATTCTACAATAAAAAATCAAAACCGTCTTTGGAGATAGCTTGAATTACTCAGAAAAGTTACTCACAAAGATCTGCATGATGCCATCTCAGGAAAAAGAACTAACCACTGCAGTCAAGTCATAGGCAGGTAGCATTTGTTGGTTGTTTCCATTTGTTGTCCTATTTTACTTATCAGTTTTACAAAAATCTGCATGATGTCATCTCAGGGAAACAACGTCATAGGCAGGTAACTTTTGTTGTCCTATTTTACTTCCTATATTCAAGGGATATTTAGCGTAAAGACTATCACTGTTAGTCTTACCAAAGATGTATGAATGAAACATGTAAGCTCGTTTGTTCTTACTAAATGAAGAGTGAATAGTAGTGTGATCTCTCTATATGAATGTAGATTTTGGTTAGAGTTGCATGCAGATAGTTACAATGACGTAAAACTAACAAGAATTTACATTGGACCAAAATGTTCCCCTCGATTGAAACTGATATTCACACGATATCATGAAAGCATATGCCAAAAGCAAGTATATATGCATCCCTTTGAATTGATGTGCTATAAAAGTACTATTGGCATTAATCTTTCTCATTCAGATGGAATATGAAACTATTAATGTCAAGAAAGGATGAAACTAAGAATCTGTTAATAAAGGATTCTATAGTCTGATTCATTTTATCTATCGTACTTGATCCTTGTAGATAATAAAAAAAATCAAGATAAGTACCAAAGAAGAAATTGAAGTGCAAAGCCTCAAGTAAAAATATTCCCATGAAATAGATGCTACACTTACAACAATTCCCTGCATGCTATAATAGCTCAAAGACCATCATATGACAAGAAAAACAAAAATGAGTTTTTGAATTTATTTCCAGGAACTAGTACTAACCATATACATATTCCAACCCTGCTGCATAGGCATAGTGCCTTGGTTGGGTGGAAGAACAACAGGCATGTAAGCTGAGATCCCCTGCAACCGAGGGCTAGATATATAAGGATTTCTTGAATAATTCCATGGTGCAAACCCACCAATTATGGGTGGTCCAGTTGATGGTGTTGGAGATCCAGTATATCCATAGACAGAGGGTCCTGTCGCAAGGAACATGGATCCAAAAGTGGTAGGTTGTGGATGATTGAACTTGCAAGCAATGCCAAATTTGCAAGACCCAGTTCTCAAATAATATGGACATGATTTTTCATCCTGAATAACAAGATAAAGATGTCATGGAAGTTTAAACTAATTTACAACTGTCAAACAAAAACCTTATAATATGATCTTTTAGTAGTAAGTAGAAAAAAACCTTCCGAAGTGGCAGACCCAAAACATTCAGCTGAACTGGTTGTCCGTCATGTTTGTCTCGTGGATGATGATATTTGCATGATGGTCCAAATTTGCAAGTTCCTGTCTTCAAGAAAAACTGCAAGAATGTTTTCAAGAGAACCGCAGCTTAGCAGAGTATTCAGGTTCTTCAAGCTTATACTCCACAGTGAACTCTCTATATGAAGAACAAAGGCACAAAAAATAACAAAAGAGCTTGCATCTATGTTTCTCAACAGAGATCAGAAGTTAGGTGAAGCATTCGAACAAAGAATTGACAGCCATCTCAGAGACAAGAGACCTGTTGTTCTTCCTTCAACCAACAAACTACTATAAGTCTCAAGAAACAGTTTTGTTAAGAGAATATCAACCACAATGGATCATGACCTAAACAGTGTAATTTTCCCAGCGAGGAAAAATGCTGAATCTACATACAAATACTATGCATTGCGATCAGTATATCTAGAAAAGGATATGGTGCCACCAATAGTCTAGACTTTATGAGACATCTTTAAAGGTCTAATTGATCAACACATTCTTTAAAGGTCTAAGTGATCAACACATCCATCAAGCATGAAAGTTGGAAAATTTGAGAACTTGCACAATGTTATATGGACAGACCTAGTTAAAGCAACAAGATTGAATGAAAGTGTAACCATCAGACTGCAATGTGTATTGACATTAAGTTACATCACTTTCAAGTTTCTTCCAATCAGTCAAACCATATAATAGCTTTAACTGTTGCAACGAAAGCAAGCTTGATGTATGATATTTTAACAATGAAAAAAATGGAGGTGCTCCCTAGTTAAGTAGGGAGCATCATGTTAACTATCTTCTTAACCGTATGATACTAAATCAACGGTGGATAGATTTAGGTGAGAAAAAAAATTAGGAGAGAGAAAATCTAACATTCACCGTAAATCTAACATCCTACTGTTGAAAAGATAGGTAACAGGGTGCTTCCTACTTAATTAGGGAGCACCTTCATTGAACCCTTTTAACAAGTAGACAATCAAAGAAAAACACTATAATGAAAATTTTGTAAAGTTGTTTGGTTAGGAGTTGAGCTTAAACCTTTATGCTTATTGTGGGTAAATAAAACTCGAGCATCGTATTTGGTGTAAGGTTGATGCTATATTTGCAAAGTTGTAATGATGAAATCAAGCCAACTAGAAAGGGAAAGAAAGTTTGCATTTGCAGAATAAATGAATATTATCTCGACTCAATGCATGATTAAACTTGCAAATAAAGTCATATCTGTGAGTATGGATAATGTTACTTGGCAATCAGGCTGACCATCTCTCTGTGGGAGTTCACCTGTGTACTGAACCACCTGCGAGCCGAAAACCTGTCAATGGACTCAAACCTTCCTTAGTTAGCATAACAGCTCCAAAATTCATACAACCCCATGGCACTCACCTGGCCAGCGTGCACAGGATGATTATATTTGCAGTTACTCCCATAGCCACAATTCCCCGTTCGCAAATAGAAAATGCAATCGGGCTCGCCGGGGCGATCTGGAAATGGATTCGCCTGCCCGTCTCCGGCGCTGTGACCATCCTCAATCTTCAAGTGCCACATAGCTTCTGCAATCAAGAAACTGTCAGAAAAACTCGAACTTATTTCTGTTCACGCAATCCGTCCCCTATCGCACAGCCAACCACACATTGTTTTGGCAAGATCGATCCTTTTTCCCCCGATTGCTCACCAAATTTAATCCAACATTTTCCATAAAAGGAAACAAATCGCAATCATGCATGCGAAGCACTAGATACCGATCAAAATACGATAAGATATAGCATCGGACATCAAAGTAGAAAAAAGGGCACAATGCTGCGAATCGGAAAGGAAACTACCTCCGACTTGCTCCGGCGAGGCGTTGGACGAATTGGGAACAGCATTGCGCCTGGTCTCGGGCATCGGGGAGCGGTGCGTGGCCTGCGATCGAAGCCTCCAAAACCTCCCCCTTTGTGCCAACAAATCGAAACCCCGACAACAACAAAAAAACAGAGGCAAGCAAGCAATCAAAAAAAAAAATATTTCAAATCGATCGCAACAATATCCACCAATCCCGATCGACGATCGCCTCCGATTCGCGCATTAACCAATCGAAATCCCTCCTCCAATTCGGTCCCGGAAACCCCCAAATCGGAATCCAAATCCGCAGGCGAGACGGGATTTAGCTTTCCGACAAGTTTAGATCTCGAGGGGATCGATCGACCGATCGAACGATCGATCTCTTCCTCTCTCTCTCTCTCTCTTTTTTTTCTCCTTCGTAGGTGTTTTTATTTCCTTCCGCTTCTTTCTTTTGTCGGGAATTTAACACGACGAATTGGACGAATGGAGAGAGAAAGAGAGAGGAGAGAGAGAGAGAGGGATGGGAAGTATTTATTGTGTTCTAAAATTTTAATTCTTTCTCTCTCCTCCCTTCTTTAGTTTAATTAATATAAAAATCGAGTTAATCCCGGTGGTTATTTAATTGGGGATAATTAATAATCCTAAGCTGTTAGATTAAAGAAAAAATTTGAAGGTCCTGTTGTTAATTTAATTTAATTAAGATTAAGTGAGCAATTAATTAAGTTGAAACGGTGGGATGCGTCACCGTAATCACGCGCGAAAGCACTCGAGGACGCCGTTTCTGGCGTCAGCGGGGGACCCGCGAGTACGGGGGAAAAGCCTGCGGGGTCCGAACAGCGAACACGGAGCGCAGGCGTCATGTAGTACGTTTCGCGCGACGCCACGTGGGATACGTTATTGCTGTGCGCTGTTTCGTGTTCACACGTCCCACGCGGTCACCGGAATCCCGTCGAAAGGAGGGGGGTAACAGGGACCGGTTAAAAGGGACCCAGGTTTCGACGCCGCGCGGCGTGGGCCCCGCGCGTCCTCGTGACACGAGGGAGGGGAGGTGGGGGCGGGTGGAAAATGGGGTGCGAGAGAGAGAGCACCGACTTGTTCCCTAAGCTTTGGGGGTTTGTGGGGCCCAATGGGCTTTGGGGACCCGGAATATACTGACGGCGTGAGAAGGACGCCGCGCTTGCTCTTTTGTTTTTAATACATTATTATTTATTTTTTAGGATATTTTGCACCAAAGAATTATTAAAAAAGGTTTTAGAAAATTAGAGTAAAAAGAAATTTGGAAGTTTTTTTTTCATGGCCTAATAAATGAAAATAAAATGTTAAAACTAAAGGAGTACAATACATATATGAAATTCGAACTTGAAATCTCTCGGTACTCAAGTCGAGGGGTGACCACTGCATCACGTCCTTATTTTCAAAAAATTTAAAAGTTGAATAATAAATAAATATTTTTTTATAATAAAAAAATTGAACTTTTCGAATACAATTTTTTTTTACTAAAAAAGTTGATTATAATGAAGTATATGATTCAAAGCTATACAAATTAATTTGACAATCAGAAAAAGTAAATCTCAGTTTTATTTTTAGTCAACCATCATATGTAAATTCAACTTTTGTTATCAACTAACAATCTCAAATTAAATAAAAAAATAAGATTAGGGTATAATTATATATGAATTTAATGAAAATGTGTTCTATTTAATTAGGATATATTGTATATTTTATTATCTGAATTGCTGAATTTAAGATATATAATTGATAAAATAAATAAAAAAATATAAATTTATTATTATTTTAATTATTCAAGAGTTCAAACGATATAATACACGAAGTGCCTTACATAAATGGATAGATTTTCATTAAACTCATTATATATATATATATATATATATATATATATATATCTTATATTCCTGCAAATTATTTCTATGTGCACACGTGGAAGTTGTTTTGTCTTGATACTGCTAAGTTAATTAAGATGCTACCAGTATATTAATACTAAGTGTCCCTAAGTGTTACCTTCCATAATTATTTGTCATGGAAAGTTGCACCAATATACATGGCATTTATATTTGATTTTAAAATTAGCAGCTAATGAGTAAAAGATGTGGATAAAGTTCCACAGGTATAAAGGCACCCACCATGCACTTTTTTTTCCTTTCCTTCTTTTTTTTTTCTTATTATTCTTTTCTTAATGGCAATCTTCTTTTTGTGTTAGTCAAAGATTTTGAGCATTAATCAAATACACTCTCACTAGTAATATGATAGAGATCTTGAATTTGACCTCTTCTTGTGTAGACAAATAAATTAAATGTTAATCTCATCAGAATCCAAAAAAAGAAATAGTAGGAATTGGAAGTTGCATTATTCATGAATTAATATGTAGTTAGAAGAAACCTTTGCACTCAAAGCCTCTACAATGATTGCATTAGAAGAAAACTAACTGAAAGCATAAGAAAAGCTTTTTATTTGGATCTTGTGCATGGATACATAATGGACCAATAAGATTGGAGCAAATCATGTTATAATTATGACCAATTTGGGTTAATTATAGAAAACTCAAAACTTAGTTAAGTATCATCCTAAGTGTTTTGTTTAGAGGGGCAAAAGGCCAAGTTGGGTTTTGTTTAGACAAGGCTTTAATGGTGGCACTAGGATTGTGGTGGGTGGGGTTGCATGAAACATGTAGTAGGGTGAGCCATGGACTATAATAAATGTCAGCCGCATGTCATGAATATATGGTGTGACTGGTTCACCTACCACTTTAAATCTTTTTGCCTTAATATTTTTTTTATTTTTTATTTGAAGAAAAAGAGTCTACATAACATTTTTATTAAGTAAGTTACTTAACAATAATTAAAATCATTAGATTCATTTTCTACAATATAAGATTAAAATTTTAAAATATATTTTAAACTTTTAAATTTGATCTTGTACCGTCAAAATTAAATTTGACGAATTAGATCATCGCTAAGTAGGCTACTTAATAAAAATATTAAGTAGACTTCCCGAACTCTTTTTATTTTGGGTGTTGTTTGTATCTTTGTTTTGGAATTTGCATCGGATTATATTCTTGGATCATCAACAATGAAAGAAGCTAAAGCTACATTTCAAGATTATGAAAAATTGGAGACCGAACACTTAGCAACTTATATTGCAAATCTAATCAGGAAAGAGCTTTTGGGCCCTTTAGCTCACGAGCTTTTTCTTTCTTTTTTTTGTACTTCGATAATTCTAAAGTTTTTAATATTAGAAATGCACGAATAAGAAAAAGAAAGTTTTAATTTTCATAGGTATGGAACGGCGTCCTAGTTGAGAATATTATTGTTGGTCCATTCCACTTCTGATATATTTATCTTTTCTTGATAAATATAAAAATGGGATTAGTTATGTGTTTGTATATTTTTTAATAAATCATCTTCACATTGTTAATATACGAAAATGGCGATAATTCCTCGAGTTTATACCGCTAATAAATAAAAAAAAATATGAATACATTTTGTATGATATGTCTGATTAACAATCTCAATGTATCACGAAGTCAGCAATATATATTTTAGGGGTTAAGGAATATGTGGAATAGATTTTGCTCTACATGTATGAACTGTCATCAAATCTAATATAAAATGAATGACTCAAATCTTTACCTTTATTTAAAATGAACGACTCTATGTGTTGATCTGAGTCTTTCATTATAAATCTGATGACAGTCCATATGTGGAGCTGAATCTGTTCCACATATTCCTTATTCCCAATATTTTATTATAATAATATAAAAAATAACATTTTATTATAGTGATAATATAAAAATATCTACATGCACTCATTAAGTGGGTAAAATAAAAGAAAATTTATCTTTGTTCGTTAATTGGCCTAATATAAAAGATAAAAAAATTATATTGCTCATTCGACGAATAAATTTATTAATATCTTACTAATTTAATATTTCAACAAAAAAATAATTTTTGATAAAATCAATAATTATAAAAATTAAATTCAAAACTACTAACGTGAAACTTATATCTTAACTTCGCAAAGGAACATTAAGCATTAATTTGCACGCATTTGTATTGAGTTTAACTCAATTTGTATATTTTTATTTGAATCATTTGAAGTCATGCAATAAATTGGTAGCGTAAATGATAATTCATCGGCAATTAGTTAATAATTTGGCCGGCGGCCAAACTAAAGTTTTCGTGAAAGGGATGAATTTCCAAGTTTTTTTTTTTTTTTTTNTTTTTTTTGGTAAACCCCACCGGTGTCCAGGGCTACTAGCACCCGACTAATCCGGTGTTCGGACGGGAGCGGCACGGCAAATCCTGGCCAAATTGGTGACTCCGGGGCTCGAACTTGGGGCTACTAGCTCCCGGTCCCTCAACCCGGGGCACAGACCCGCTAACCATCTGTGCCAACCGAATTTGGTTGAATTTCCAAGTTTTCGTGAAAGGGATGAATTTCCAAGTTTGGCTACTTGTAAATTGACACCTCTTTTTTAATTTGTCTGATTTTATTTTTCACGCAAGCCTATAGTTGACTTGATAAATGCATCCCAAGGGGTTGACTTATCATTTATAATTGTTGACTAGTATAGAACACAAGAAGGAAGAAATAAATAAAAAAATGAGATTAAGAAGATGGTCTTACTCGTAAATCAAGAAATTTTAATTATATATATGGTATTGTATATTTTATTTATATTTTTTGTTAAAAAAAAGTTATAAGAACAGGTAGAGAACTGGCTTTTCCATTGGGCTGTTCAAAACAATCAATTCGAAGTGATCCAGCTTAGCAAGATTAGGCCCTTGTGTCTTCTTGGATTTGTATTGGGTTTTAATTTTTCAATAATGGAGAGAGAGAGAGAGAGAGAGAGAGATTTTGATGTATTAGATCAACATAGATTGAACAAATTTGTATAACTTGAACCAAATATAAACATTAACGCTGACGTCACAGCTTAATAAATAAATTTGGTAAAAAAAATCGTATCTTAAATTTGATATGTGTTTGGTTAAATGAATTGATAACGGTGCTTGGCAATAAAACGATTAATAATTTCTTTATAATAAAAAGCTCAAATGTCTTCCAAAATTGTAAAATAGAAAGTTGTAATTTAATCATGATATGTAAATAAAATTATCATATGTATCAATATTACTAAATAAATATTTAATCAAAAAAATAAAATAAACGGGAGATATCTCAATATGGACGGTGACGTTTGGTGCCATTTGAGTTTGGTGAGTTGTCGTCATTATTGAAATATTCAATGTTCAAATGTGAATAAAAGGTGATGAAAAAAAATATATATTTGGATATATAATGATAAGTTAGCCACAAAATGACTTATAAGTAAGTGAGTAAGTAAGTAAGTAAGTAAGTAATATATATATATATATATATATATATATATATAT
>LTAE01000624.1:0-76216 GCA_001647135.1 Pontederia paniculata
CTCTATATGCATTCCCTTCTAATACTGGTCGACCTCTTCATATCTTTGGTCGACCGTTCATGCTTCTGCTCTCCATTGCATATATCCTCCCTCTGATGTTGGTCGACCGCTTCATATCTTAGGACGCCCACTGCACACATGTAGTTCTTCTGATGCAATTACGCGTGCCCCGATCGTCCATTCCTTCAGCTCAGGTCGATCGCTACTCTGAACTTGTATGTATCATGTTACATAAATCAGCTCAACAAGTTCATCAGTATAGGCTGAGTTCACTTTACAAATTTGTGAGAATTCAAAATATTCTCGGGATCCTAGATTCAACAAAGTTCAACGCAATTACATTAAAATATTAAAATTCAACTAAATAACTTTTATAGTAACTATATATCAAAGAAAGTTGTGTTAATCATAGCACTCAATTTAATTGAGATGTAATAAAAAAATCTAAGGATTAAAAAGTAATAATTTAAAAAGCGATATTTTAGTTATTATTAGAAAAATTATATATTTTTTTAAAATTCAGTTCGGATCAAAGTTCCATCGATTTTTTTTGCTTAGCAACCCTAATTTAATCATATGCTTTTATTTTTTCTAAAAAAAATCTAATTTTTATTCTGGATTTAAATTTTTTGTATCGATTTTTCTGATTGAATAGATTTTCTTTATTTCATAGATTTTTCCTTATTTATTTTATTTTCCTTTTATAAAAGGACTCAAGGGGTCAAAATGCGATGGCGCGTGTTTGTCTTAGAAATTTTTCACGCGTCCGAACGAGGATGAGACACCGCGTCGCAGCGGAAGCGCGCGCGTGGGAAAAATTTGGATGTAAAATAGAAGATCTCGAGGGGTAGCATTGTAATCTCAAAGCCACCGTCCAACGACAAAACGAGAAATGGACGGTTGTTGCATCCTCTCTCCGTCGCTTTTACTTTTTCCTATTTTCTTTTTATATTCAGATAAGAAGAAAAAAGTAAAAGAAAATGGTAAACCTTTCTTCTACATAATATTTTTATTTATTCTGTTAAATTAAAATATTAACAATAATTTTAAAAGATAAATCAATAGAAAATTATATTTTTACGTTAATATTCTTAACATTCTTACTTCACTTATTACCATTTTGATCTAGTTCACCTCGTGAACTATTAATTTTCTTTTTAATATGAATTATATAAAAAAAATACTTTGATTGCCTATTACATTAAATGTGCTATCAATTAAAATTTATTAACATAATTAGGTAGTGGAATATGCTTTGCGAGGATGAGAACTTATAACTTCGAATTTGAATTTCAGAGAAATAATTTTAATTAAGAGTTATCTTTATCGCAATCAGATTAATAATTTTAAAAATCGATGAATTTAGATAAAAAATATTATTGCTATCAATAATTTTAAATATTTAATATGTCTAAAAAATGATGGGGGTCATTAAATTAACTTAAATAGTGAAATATGGGTGAACTATTAGATGATGCCTTATAATTTTTTCATGATTTTAAAAAAAGAAAAAAAAATGAAATGATTGCTTTATTTAAAATTTTGTTTTCAAATCCACCTGCAGCTGCAGTTTACATTCGTCCACTTCTTAGCATCAACTGAAATGTAGCAGTTGCCGCTCTGTTTTATTCAGATTTTCTTTTGCACCATTTTTCTTCATATAAGAAAACAGTAAATAAATAAAAAGAAAATTAAAGTAGTTGATTTATCTCAAAAATTTTAAGTCGATGAATATAATTTCTTTTGTCTTATTCTAATATTATATTAAAATACATATCGACAATTCCTAAAATATACTCTAAAAAGATCTCATATTTATATCTGTGTTCTTAAAAACAATTTGTTATCTATATCCTAAGTTCTGTCAAATGCTAACTTCTCTGAACTTTTCTTTTACCAACTTTGAAAACAAAATCCTAAAAGATAATTAAAAAGAGAAGATAATTAATTAAAAACAGATGTTAGAAATTATTATTCGTCGCATGATTCATAACGTTAATTAATGTGTTAATTCAAAGGGTAAACTGATAAATGAATTAAAAGTGCACGAGCCGTTGCCAATTACGCGCATCCGAGTAAACACCAAAAACCGACAACCCCGACCAATAAAGTTATATTGGGGCTCCAAAAAATCCCCCAACCTCGTTACCTCGGGAATCCTTACGGGTAAGAGCCTGTTTGGCACCTCAAGGAATGTATCCAAAGTTTTAAAATTCCTAAAGGAATACACTTTTTAAAAATTGTCTTCCTTTGAAAAAATTCTGTTATGAAATTATTTCTATTAAAGTGTTTAAATTCTGTTATGAAATTATTTCTATTAAAGTGTTTGGATGCTTTATTCACTAACGATATTATGTATAGAACAATATCTTTGATAATCAAACAAATCTTAGCACACTGAAAAATGAATTAAATCTCTACCTCCGCACTTTAGGAGATGGGACGTCCAAGCGGATGATCAAAAAATAAAATTATAATTTGCTCACAGAACAATAACACGAACAAAATCCTAAAAACAGATCAAAATAGAAAGAAAAAAAATATAAGAAATTGAGCGTTGAGCGTTTGCAGAAAGATGACAAAGACATTAACCAGGGAAACTTTCATGGAGGTTAGGACTAAAATATTTTGTAAAGTTTCTGCCATTGCGACCAATTTTCTGAAGACGAAACTTACATGTGTAGTGGAAGTTTTTGCCGCCGTGATCTTTTTTCTTTTTGGTGGAGAGAAAGCTTTGATTGTGGGAAAGCCACCATTTATTTATAGGGGAGAAGCTTTGGGTGCCTTCAGTGTGAAAGAAAAATAAACGGAGGCCAAAGCTATTTTTTTTTTCAACGGAAGGGATATGGTCCTGCTATTTTATCATCCAAACAGTTAAAAAGAAAAAAATTCAATTTATGAAATAAAAACACTGGAAGGGGCCTTTTCCTTAGGAAAATGAACCATCCAAACGGGCCCTAAATAAAAATAGGAGATTGTTTTCTTTGTCTTTATTTTGAGCATGGGACAGAATTGAAAAATTCCTTCGAGAATTTTCATCCCAAATATTTTAATATTTTAGTTATTAAATAAATTATTATAATTTTTTAATAAATAATTTTATTAAATATGTAGATAAATATTTATTAATGCATTTCGTTAATAAATCAATCGAATATACATATTTATATAAATAAATAATTTAAAATAAATAAACATATTATTTGAATATTTAAGATCTTCGATAAATCTCGAATTTTTGTAGTAGAGACGGAGGGATCCTCTATTCTCGCATCGAGAATTGAGATTCAGGACGAGGATGGAAGACGGAGGGGTTATGCTTTCGCCCCGTTCAGTTCGAGTGCCATTCCTATACACACGTGAAATAGTAGAGCCAGTGACTCGATATACCGCGTCGATCTAAATTTATAACTAAGCTAAGCCTATTTTGTTAGGGTTCCATTTCCTATTTGCTAGAATTTTCTTCATTTTTAGTTCATATTGAATTTAACATTTACAATAGGTGAATAAGTATAGGATTAGAGATGCTACAAATATGGGATAGATGTAGCTTGAGAAGGTATATGAGTAGTTACCCCATCTTATATCCCCTTGCAGAATCCTCATCTATAATCTTATCATTTGTATCCCTCCTATGAACCCATTTGAGCATTGTTCGCCTATTTATCAATGAGCTTAGTCTCGGAGGACTATGATGATCTTCTTGAGAATATTATGTCTATAATTCTCTAAGTTTAAGTAACTATAATTCTCTTAAATCTTTTGATGTCCTTTTTACGTGTTTGATCTTCTATGATGTTCAATTTTCGTAATATTTATTTCGACTTTAAATTAATTGGATGCTAGTAATTATGAACATGTTGAATAATCAATGATCATGACAAATAATAATAACCAAAAATATTATCAGTATGTTCTTTCAAAAACAAGTCATATATTTTGAAAAGCATCAAGATAAACTTTGAAATCATGGGAAAAGACAGTAGTTTTGTACAGAAAACATGGAAAATCAATCGTGATGTTAAGAAATACTGAAAGAAAAAAAAGTACAAAAAAAATTATCAAACACTTATAGTGAAAAGTTATATTTTTAACAAAGCTGATTCCAAAAACAATACCAAACGAGCTCAAAAGAAAGCAACACAAAACACACCCTCCTTGTTGCTACTGGCTGCTTTGTCGATCAGCCTTTTGTACTCTCTCATTGATCGATCTTCATCGTGCTGATGCTGCTGCCGATCTCCTTTCGTCGCTCGGTTCCACCCCTGGGGCCAATCCCTCGCGCATGGATTAAATTCATGACTAACTGAAAGTATCAGACTTTGATGTATCGAACAATTAATTTGTAAGTGCACGAGCAATCTGTAGCGCACAAAAGAACTAGCTCACATAAAATGTGAACTTGCAAAATCTCCCAATGTTTTGTTGAAAGAAAAACAACAAATGAAAGCACACAATTAAAACTTCACACATTTATTTGGGAAGTGATCAAATCCATTGGGTCCTAGGAAAACATAAGTGTTTTGAGTCTTCACTCCAATTGTTAGGAGCAATGATTCTGATTTTCATTGAGTAGCCTCAGTGATTTAGTAAAAGGACAACACTGCCGATAACGAATTACATTGATCTCAAACAAAAATAACAAAAATCGATGGACAAGTCGGGGCCGTCAATCGTGCAGGGTTGCAAGTATATCATCGTCCCTGTAGAGATGATACCTAGACCACGATACAAAAAACACATGTTAGAACCAAAAAAGACATTAAAAGGCATCTTGGTGACTATATAAATGACACATGTTTTGAGTTCTTCCGACAGAAGATACAATATATTAGCATATCATCCACCATTTTATCCAAACAACCAAATTATCACACCATAAATTTTAAATTAATCTTCGCCGTTCATGGAAAGTTTTTTCACAGTCATGAAGCATGACTACCAAGAATTTAACCACAAGATCATTTGAAGACAATGAGCACTAATTTTTGTCATCACTAATTTGATTTACCCCCATCCTTCATGCTACCTGCTCTATTGCCAATCGTGAAGATACTTTATACGCTCGAGTGTGTATATATATGTATCACCAGTACTTAGGGTTGCTTTTGGCTAAACACGTAGCTGTTCACAAAGTTTCTACTGATAGTTCCAATGGTTAAAATAGTCAAAAGATCATATTAAACACATTCCATGTTAGCAATCATCCGAGATTAGAAGTCATCTGAATTAACTTGTTATTCAAGGACATATTAAGCACATTACAAATTGGTAATTACACATTACACAGTTCTTTAATTAAAGTGGTACTCAAGATAAGAAGCCACCAGAGTGAACTTTAATTTTTTTTTTTTTTTGAGAAGAACAAACTATGAAGGGAAGAAAGTAATAAGGAAAGGAGATCATACTCTTTATCTCCAAGCTTCACTTCAGTGCCACCATATTCTGGCAGAAGAACAGTATCTCCCTCTTTCACAGAGACAGGTATGACATTCCCATTCTTGTCACGGGCACCAGAGCCTATGGCAACGACTTTTCCAGAGTTCAACTGCAAAAGAAGAAGAAAGGGAATGTTAACTGTAAGAAAAAGACATCCTGTTAATATCAAACTCTAAAACAGTCCGTTTTGGTAAATTCAGTTGAATTATCACATCCAAATACATCACCGCGAGTAAGAATTTATGCTTTACAATCATATAAAGCATCAGAAAGAATGTGGCGAAAAGTATTTTCTATGATCGTGAAGTATTCGTCTGCGACCTGCACTGTGAGGACACTTCCTGTGACTCTTACAACTAAAGCATTTAGAAAGAAGCTCGCAATTACAGCTTCATGTGATTGGAACAAATATCAAGTCCAGAACAGTACCAGAAAATGGCGAATTTTTTTGTTTCAAGTTCACCGTTTCCTTTCTCAAAAACCAGTGTGAGTTACGCTCGAACGTTCTAAATAATCTTCCGTTGCATAAAATAGCTACAAAAATTGATACAATTATACATGAACGATCATATAAATTGAGTCTCAATTAAGAGCCCTATAGCAACATCAACCATCACAATACTTCTCAGCACGAACAGTAATTACAAGTATCCACAAATCACCGCAAGCTAAAGACCATCATCAAACAAGTATCCATTTGACAAAGGCCAGTAGTTTCAACGATTAAATTTACAGCAAAATGCAAACTTTCCACACACAGCAGCAGCGGGAAGAAGCTGCGATCACGATCCTACACAAATCTACATAATCCGAGATTTATCTAAAGGAAGACGATGACAGATCAAAAGGGAGGAAGAAGGAGAGATGGGAGAAACCTTGGTCGTCTTCTCCGGGAGGAGGATTCCGGCGGTGGTCTTGGACGGCGGCACGATCTTCTCCACCAGCACGCGGTTAAAGAGGGGGATCAAGCGCTTCGCCATGGTTGCTCCGATCAACAACAACAACAACAACAACAAGGCTTCGAAATGTGACTGCTCTGTGTGTTGTTCTAAATGTTTGGAGAGGGGTTTCAAAGGGGTTTAAGGAGTCCTTCGCGGTGGCTCCTGTGACAAAATTGCCCCTCATTTTAGGTCGGAATTTGCCCCCTCTTTTGCTGCGGACTGGCGAGACGTGAAGGGTGGAATTGGGAATTTAGTAACTTCCCTGGTTCGATCGCTAGGGTTTCGTCGTAGCTCATACGAGTCTCCAGAAGGTTCCGGAACGGTTCCAGACGAACTTGTCGCGGCTCTTTGGCTGTGGGCTTCACTCTTTTCGGTTTTCAATGGGCCCATCAGATGAGTTTGGGCTATAAACGTTTTATTTAAAAGAAAAAAAATATTTTAAAAAAGAAAATGATTTTTGAAAGAGGTAAATAGAATCATATAAAAAGATTTGATTGTGATCATTTCGAACTCATTATTTAATTAATAATATAATATAGTAATCATTATTGAATTAATCTGATGAAATAAATAGTGTTGTATAATGAATATACTTTTCATCCATTTTTCTCTTTTTTATAAAAACTCTTTTTTCTTATGTTTTCGTATAATCGAAGTCAAAAGTGTCTTGGAAAATATAAAAGTGAGAAAACCAAGAGAGAAAAATGAATTGTCGTTAAGGAGGCTCCGTTAACGTATTTTTCTCGAAAAATGATTTCGTGATTTTTTTAATATTTGTTGGCTAGAAAATTATTAGTCAACGAGAAAATAAATTTGATTGGTCTAAGAAAATGACTGACGAGAATTTAGTTTTTTTTTCAAGACATATATCAAACACACAAAGATTAATCATTTTTTCTAATTCACTTTTTCTAAAAAAATGATTTTCATTAAAAAAAAGGAAACCTTAGATTTAACATTTGTTTTTCGGTCCACTTTGCCAAAAAAAATGCCAAACAATGGAAAACTAAATTTATTTTCGGATAATTATTTTCCCAAAAAAAAACATAACCTGCATTTCCAAGCAATTGTGTAGTGGATATGATTAAAAAGAAACATTGCTTCCCAATAATAATAATAATAATAATAATAATATTATTATTATTATTATTATTATTATTATTATTATTATTATTATTATTATTATTATTATTATTATTATTATTATTATTATTATTATTATTATTATTATTATTATTATTATTATTATTATTATTATTATTATTAAACGAAAGAAGAATGAAAGAAACGAAGGTTGAGTTTGTTTACAGTACAACATAATGACATAACATCTGGGCTGATGTTGACGCTAACATCATCGTTCTATCAAGATCTATTTCTAACACAAGAAACAGCCGACATGCAAATTTGAACTGAACCAATTATATTTAACAGATCGTGTGATGAAAATATGATTAGGCGAAATAACTCATATTTCACTTTTATTTGAATCTAGTTGTTTTTGTTTTATGTAAGATGAATCATGGGGAAATATGAATAATCAGAAAAAAATGAACTCCTACAAATTAGTTTACCTTTCCTGTTTAGGTGTGTTAAAAAAATAACACAAAATAGAAAATATATAGTTTGCATAACTACATATTATAAAATCAAAATTAATTTGCTCCAAGTTGTAATATGAAAGAATATATGTTAGCTGTTCGAGTCCGAATTTTATAACGTAACCGTTCGAACATTGATAAGTCCAAATGAAAAAAATTGCAAATATAATGTGTAGCATTATTGTAATAACGAATAACTATATATATGTTTGTTGTATGCAGAATATATAAGTAAGAAAAAATGAAGATACTCTATAAGTAAATAGGAAGTATTATATTTATTATCTTCTCAATATTATGATATTAAATTTACGATGAATATATTTATGAAAGAAAAAAATTAATATTCAATGATATAAAAATAGATAATATGATATTTTTTATTTAATTAGAAAGTATCTTTATTAAATCCATATAGCATTATTATCACATATATGCCAAAGCATACGGAGGGAGGAGAAGAGGCTCACAGGTCAAACACTAGCTCTGAATTCAGAATCCAAAGAAGCTTCCAACTAAAAAAAAGCTGCACCATATTTATGTTTGCACCAGAATCAATGCAAACTTTGAGTCCCACTTTCCACCTTGACCAAGCTGTAACACATTTGCAGACTTCTAGGTATCCCACAAAGGCCACCAACAGCACAAAACCACAGAATCAACAGGACAATTCATTAACTTCATCATGCTTCAATGCTCCATATGGGTTTGAACTTTGAAGTTGTAGTGCTCATCATCTCACCAAACCTTCCTGCTGCTGGTTTCCTCGGCAGCATGAGTAGAGAGAGAAATAGAAATATGGGCCTCAGGAAGCACTTTGCCTGCTGCTTGATGATGCTGGTGCTGTTGCAGTTGGAGACTTGTTCCAGTAGTACTTATCATCATCATGTTGAAGAAGGTTCTGATAGGCTTGGAAAGTTGAGAGGAGGGTTTGGCTTCACTGAGTTAGGTCCTGTTCAAGCTAAAGCTGCACTTGGAGGGCAGATGCACAGAGAAGGAGATGCAGTGTTTGATGAGGAGAAGAGGAGGGTGTTTGTAGGGTCTAACCCACTCCACAACAGATAGGACTTACATCAACATTTCTTTTGTTAGTTCTTGTGATTTGGCTTCAGTTTGATAAGAGGTGTAACATCTCAAAGTTTTGCAGGAAAAAAAGAAAGAAAGAAGTGCAGCATTTGAATTCTGTTAATGTAAATTTCTGTTCTTCATTTTATTTAAAGACAGGATCACAGATGAGGTATAATTATACTAGTGCTATAAATGTTCTTTTTTTTCTTCTTCAGTTTGATGTTCTTGTGGCATATCAACGTTGATATAAGATTTCTCCTTGTTCCTTTGTTTCGCTATCCAACTTTTGCATTCACTACAGTATGTTTTTTGGATTAAGGTGAAAGCAAAGTTTTTGGATAATGTTATATTTTTTTGAGGTTCTTAAAACAATTGTCATATAATTTCTTTTGTGAAACCAAAATTAATTGGTCATTTCTCTACATGAATAAATATTCAATTTTTTAGTGGATCATATACATGCTACAATTATTTCCAATTTATCTTTAAACTTCTTTTATTTTAACCTTAATATTTAAATAGTTGCTAGAATCTGACTAGTCCAGAACAATCACACATCCACAATTAGATCATCAAACTTTCTCCTCTTCAACCAGTCACTTTTCCATAATTAAAACCTCCTCTAAGATGATAAAACACTGCCAACCCAGGACATGCCCTCTTATATTATTTAAGCTTTAGATATCAATACTTTTTCAATTCAAAAACCAATCCACTGATCAGTTAGAACAACCTATTGTTAGTGGAAAAAGTACTATCTCCAAGTAAGTAATTAACATTATACATTTGCATGGCATGCCAGGCAGAACAAAAGAAACTGTAGAAGCCAGAAGGCCAAAGCTGTTGGTTTTACAAGCTGAGGGTTTGCTTGGATCTAGACGATACAGTTAACCAGTTATCAGCAGGGAAGAGTCATAATGGACCCTTGAGGTCTACTAGGAATAAAATCAGGCCACTGGAGACTAAAAACCATATGGTATTCTTTTTTCATTTGACACCTCATTTTATCTCCATTAATTTATGTTATTTTAGATTACACGTCTAATACGATGAACGATTTTTTTAATAACTTATGTAAGAATTTAAATTCAAGATCAAGAATTACTACTTCATCTCAATTCATTGATAAGAGATGTGAACCAAAACCATTTATCCACCACACCAATGAGATAATTGTGATAAATTATTAGTATTTATTTTATTTATTGACTAAAACTACTAGTATATATATATATATATATATATATATATATATATCAAAAAGTTGAGGGGGGGAGCTCCCCCCTCTCTCCTCCGGATATATATATGGGTGTGTCCTGCGTGTACTGTACCGAAAAGAAAAACTATAAAATTATTAAAAATCAAAAATAAAAATGCTCTTCGTCCACACAAAACTCGAGGACCTTTTGGATTCATTCATCTTGTTCTTGGGATAAGGGTGGTTGTACTCTTCGTCTATATTAGTTAGTGTTTGATAGACATTATATCAATTTTAGAACGGATGCTCTCATGTAAACTCCTGTCCCAAGAATAAATTTGTGTAAGGATTAGGAAAAAAATGAGTGTTCGAATGCAATATGAAATTAGATGCTTGTTATCAGTCTTGTTTCAATATCAAATGATTCTTTGGATTCATTCATCTTGTTCTTAGGATAAGGGCACATTGTTCTTGATTTGGTTGTATTCTTCGTCTATATTAGTTATTGTTTGATAGACATCCTATCAATTTTAGAACAAGACGATGAAAAGGAAGAGAGAATTCTTTTTTAAAAGAATTCTTTGTTCTAATGGGAGCCGCATGATCCTGAGTAAAGATGGAACACGATGCTCCCATGTAAACTTCTGTCCCAAGAACAAATTTTGTAAGGATCGGCAAAAAAAATAAGTGTTTGAATGCAAATATGGAATTAGATGCTTGTTATCATGCCAATGGGAGCTAATATGGGTCAAGTCCAGTTATTGCACGCTCAATGCTAGTTATCTTGGTGGTTCAATTTTTAATGGGTCCAATCTTAAAATAAGAAAGTTTGAGGTCTTCATCACTTTTGTAGGTCGTGTTCGAGATGGACACAGTCTGTGTCTGACCTCTTAGACTGCGATGTTTTCGATTCTAATGATTAAATTTTTAATATCTAAATAGGATTATGCATATTATTAAATTTGAATTAAAAGCATTCTAACATTTCTCGCCTTCGTGCCCTCGTTGATCCTCTTTGTTTTCTCCTAATGAAATTTTGACTAGTTCAAGGGAGAGGGGAAAGAAAAAGAGAAACCTAAAATATAAGGGGAGATATTCTTAACTGTACACCAGGGAAGAGAGGAAGAGAGAGGGGGAAGGGAGAGAGGGGGAAGGGAGAGAGAAAGCTCCTGTTGCAACAGCTACGTGACACCGAGAAAAATAATGATATTTGGGATTCCTCTCTTACCTTATGAGTTTATTTACGAAGATCTTCGAGAGTTTCATCAAAGTTTAAAAAGAATATAACTATATTATTTAAATTCAACTCGAAATCAAAATTAATAAAATTCTATTATTAATTAAATGAAAAAAATAGAGGTGCTCCCTAATTAAGTAGGAAATATCATGCTCCCTACATTTTGAACCATAGATCTTTAATCTATGATGGGTAGATTTAAGAGAGAGAAAAAAAAGTAGGAAAAAGAAAATCTAATCTTCACCGTAGATCTAATATTTTACGATTGAAGATGTAGGGAGCATGGTGCTCCTTACTTAAGTAAGGAACACCTACGTTGAATCCTAATTAAATTCATAGCTCAATAATTCAGAGTGCGGTTGTGTCAAAATATGACACAGTCCGTTTTGCACCTCGAGTATAAATTTATCTCGAGTTAAATGAAGATTTCATAAGCTAAGTTATTTTTTCCCGGCAAGGATGATTTAACAAGCTATTTTAGCATGTAATCCGCTCATGCATCTAATTATAACAAATGAGACTCTTAATAATTTTTTTTACTAATAATAAATTAATGCACCCCATTTATCTCGAGTAAGGGGAGATTTCATAAGCTAACTTATTTTT
This sequence comes from Pontederia paniculata, assembly GCA_001647135.1. NCBI lineage: Eukaryota > Viridiplantae > Streptophyta > Magnoliopsida > Commelinales > Pontederiaceae > Pontederia > Pontederia paniculata. Next base: position 12,091 of record LTAE01000624.1, read on the forward strand.
TTCCCAGTAAGGATAGTTTAACAAAGCTAGTTTGGCGTGTAATCCTCTCAATAAAGAAACTAATAAAAAGTTCATAAAAGAGTGTTCAGTCCACGCTTGTCCAAGGGGGAGCTATTTGTATCCCTAATGTTTTTTTTAGAAGACAAAAAATTAAATTTAAAAAGGGGAAAGGGTGCACGAGGACTTCCCAAGAGGTCACCTATCTTAGTACTACTCTCGTCTAAGCACGCTTAATTTCGAAGTTTTGATGGGATCCAGTGCATTAGTGCTGGTATGATCGCACCCATATCTCTTATGTTGGACAAGTTCCTTTTACTCAGTGGAAGGTATTGTATATTAGTGAGAACTAGGGAGTAATCTTTGAGTTCTCTTTTGGTACTTGGTTGAAAAAAAATTAAGAAATTATTAATCTACAAATTCTTGTATTAGATAAGAACAAGTAAAATAATTTCTTTCATCAATCAAATGAAAATGTCATGCTGACCCTATTTATTAATATTTATAAATATATATTAAGAGTCGGCAATGCAGACTATCAGTTTTTATGAACACTATAAATAAAATATGAAAAAAATGAAAATGCATAACAATTTGCCATGCACCTAGTATTGTGCATGATCTTTTCTATCCAATTAAAAATTTCGGCTATTAATTAAATAAGATCTGGGCCATTGATTTTTAGGCTCGCACGGCACTTGTAGATGCATTTTAAAAATTTCGTGCAACTTAATTATCTTTTTATTTACGGCATCTTGCTTGGTAACGCAAATCGCAATAAATTTTGTTCTCATTATTATCAATGAATGAATGGGTGCATGAATCACATTATTGTCATATGGTTTGGACTGTTTGATAATTTTGAAACTGATCTCAAATGAAAGGGTTTTTTTTTTACTAATTTTGCCCTTTTAATTCTTTCTCAACATGTAGAATTAAAAAGCATTATATATGAACATACACGAACTTGAGTAAAGCATAGTCAAACAAGAACATGATAATAGAGTATAGAATTGAAATATTAGAATCTATCTATATTTCTTGTTGCAAGAAAAATTTATAAAAGTTGGAGACAAAGTGCATAAAAGTTACAAACTGAGACCTCTCTAACCATGATATCATTAGGTTGCGTAGAAAGAACATTAGAATAAATAATGTGCGGCCCAAAAAGTCCAGAATCCACTGGAAAATTATCAAAATTGATACATTGCAACCTTTATACATAGTAACCAACCTGCCATTTCTTTGGCAGGATGAACTCAATTTTTGAACACCATGCGAAGAATTCCCAGAATACCATTGACGTCACAAATAGTAGAATGAACTCAATTTTTGAACCTGATGCTTCGGCTAACATTGATGTTGATACCAGAACTTTCACCACCATATGGACCAGTTGGCCTTCTGATCTCCCGCACTTGCCCTTTACGTCGCTTAACAGCTTCTTTGTGCTTGAGCTGGAAACACAAGTTAACAACATTGAGGGCTAATTTGAATGAGAATAGGATAACAGTCAGTTGGCTCAAGCCAAAAGTTACTTACCCTGTATTTCTTGCGAGGATTTTTTATAGCTTTCTTTCTATTACGAGTAAGCCCTCGATTCTTCTCTATCTGCAGTGTTACATAAATTTCAGATTTCTTTTCGAGATAACTTTGCATTATCAACAATGCGGGAAAAACACGTCTTGTACACCAGTAAACAAACACTGGATGCATAGCTAACCTGATATGTGATCTGCCTCTTACCATCCACTTCCGCTTCCTGAAGTGATGGCACAGCTGGAGTTCTGTAGCACATCACAGGGAAAAAATGAGCAATATAAATTTCTAGAGGAGAACTAAAATACATTTAACTTACTAAAGGATATGAAAGGAGAACTACAAATATAACCATGTTTTATTCATAACCAATACCAACATAATGAATAGCACTCTCACCTTAAATATTGTTCAGCTTTGGCATTCATTTTCTCTATCTTTCGTCTCTTTACATCTTTATAGAATTCATCTTCCGACTCTGATGCTTCATCTTCATCATCATCTGACAACTTATTTTTATCACCTCCATAAGGTTCATCTTCCATCTCATCATCTCCATCTACTGCTCCAGCCCTTGCAAGAACGCGCAGCTCGTGTTTTCTACGTCTTTCCCCAATTTCATCACGTTTTGGCAAGTCATCATCGCCTGAAATAGGCTGTAAAATAAAGTGCAATGTAAAATATCATTACATTTAAGAAAAAATTAGCTCGAACCAAAGTGCAGCTTAAAATGCTCAGCATGTTTCTTTTTTATCTCAATTAACAACTTCATCTAATAGAACCTAGAAAATCTCTCACGGAGAATATTTCTTAGTAACCTGAATTATCTAAAACTTCATTTGCATAAAACAACGCCATGAACTACTCCTGTCTAGTAACGTATGCTGATGTTGTTTTCATGGATGACAGTGGGATGTGACGAGAATATGGAGTAATTTAGGTTTGACACCAAAAGAATATCGATAAAAGAACAGGCACACACAATGAGTATAAAGATTCTTGGCGCAGTTATTTATATAGTGTAATTACTAGAAATAAAACTATCAAATGTTTTCTGGGTAATGAGAAAAAAACAGCTGGTGACGGATTGCTGCAATTCCAACTTATTTATTGCATACCTTAATTTTGCTTCTCTTGGTTCCATCCAGTGGTAAAGCTTTCCTTGATTGCAATAAACTTGTGGAGTGGCTAGTTTGTCTTACCTCATCATCAAAATCGTCTAGTGATTCAAGATGTCTGCTAAGATTTTCAAGCTCATTACATTAGATAAGAGAATGCAAAGCAAGAACTTAACATATCCCTCCCTAACTTGTTTAACATAACAGTAGTCGAATCTTCCAAACCTCAAATACATGGGAAAGTACCTGTTGACTTTCTTAGACAAATCATTCAGTTCTTTTCCAGTCTTCTTATCGGTTAAGCTGTAAATGCCTTTCTGCTTCAGCTTCTCCTCAAGTTTTGCCCGTACTTTCAACATTTCCAAGCTTTGCAAGCCGATCTTAATGTCCTGCATACCCAAAAATTCTGTTGGTAAGTACTTTTACTCAAACAGAAGGTTAATGAGTCATTTTGACATTTCTAGACCTGATTTTTCTCATCACTAGTTCTTTTACTAGTGTCATTCTTTGTGCAATCGTCTGTCATCGCCTCCTGCATAATCTTCCAAAAGAATTAGAAGAAAAAAAAACAAAGAATGGTTCATCAGGGCAGATAGAAATACTAGGGACAGATGCAACTACCATTTCATATAATTTGGTTGACTGACTCATTTTTTCAGATTTTGCATCCAAATGAACATTTTCTTCAGACAACAAACTTTTGGAGCTTTTTGCTGGTGTATCATCGATCATATCCACCACTTGTGGAGGGAGATTCACTTCAATATTCTTCATCTATCAGAAAATATTGTACAAATTGATGATGTAAAACAAAAGGAAAGAACAAAGAGAAAAGAAATAAGCAAATGCAAAGTTAGGTTTCTAGATACAGGCTCTGCAAAAAAAATGAAACTAAAAGAAAAGAAAGAAATGCATATTTTTTTGAAAGGGAGAAATGAATATTTTTGAGAGAAAGTTACTATGCACAAAAGAAACGGCAAAAGGAAAGGGGTAGTAACCTTCTCGAGTAAATTCTTGATCTCCACAAGTCGACCTATTACTGGATGATCCCGGACAGGATGTCCCTCCGATTTAAGAAGAAGATAGAATGTTATTGCTTGACAATAAGTCAACAGCAAAATATGTTTCACCTCCAAATAATGTAATTGCCCTTTACTTGAACTATTCCCTTCGCCAACCTGAAAATGAATGTCCATCAAACCTAACTTATCATATAATTCTGGACATAAATACTCTGTTCTCAATTTGTCAATGATTGTATCTATGAGCATGAAATACAGTATCAGATGCTATGTAATAATTATCTTTTTGAGACAACTATGTAATAATCATTGAGCATACTGATTCCGCATATTACTAAAAAAGTGTCAGATTTTAGAGAACACTATTGACAGGCTAAAATGGTCGTTAACAAGTGAGATTCCTTGTCTTTCAGCTCAAACAAGAAGTTAAGACTTAGGACAAAACAGATGGTCCAAGGTTGCTGGGTCAAGGATTAACAATGCTAATATCTTTGTTATAGATATGACTACCATGTAAGATAACTTGTAAAAGTTAAAGGAACTCACAAGAGGAAGTACTGGTCATGTACCTTAGATAGCAAAGGCTTTATTGTTTGAATCTGGTCAAGTGCCTCGTTCAATTCCGAGAGCAGGCCAACTAATTCAGGAGCGGAACTGAGAAAAATAAATAAAGATCCCTCTCAAAAAAATAAACAAATATGATATCAATTATGCACAAATTCACGGCACACAAAAATAATAAGCAACAATTAAACATCAACAAAGATCCTTCACTCTGAAAAAGATGTGTTCTTTACCGGAACTTCATATGATGTGGTGGTGCAGTTCATCTTACTTAAATGAAACTTCAACATATATCAACCATTTTAGTTTGCACTATTAAGTAATACAATATTTTCTCGGTTTTTCTCTATATATGCAATTGTTATCTGCAATCATAAATTTTGAAACAACAATCTTCTAGTAAAATATAAAGAGAATCTTCTGCCAAAGAAAACATAGAAAGATAAACTCAGAAAATAAAAGTATATGAGAGTTGATACATGTACTTGATATGACTATTAACAACTCAGATTCATAATGTTTTTTATATATAGTTTTGAATTTAATTGGGCTGGGAGAGCCAGAATCAGTACAAACAAGTTTTTGGAGCATGACATTTTGTCCAGCATGTATGAGCTACCAGGAAAAAAAAACAATATGATCTGTTCAAAACTTCTCCAAGGTGCCATGAAGAGGATAAATAAATAACTTGGCTAGAACATGATGGTCAGTAATGTATTGAACTTAAGAACTAAAATACCTGTATACAGCATTCATCTGCTCCTCTTCTGACAAGGAAGTCAAATCTCTTTTAGTCTGCTCGAAGATTTGAAATAAACCATCTTCAGTTGTCTTTTTTACACCTTTCTTTGCACCCATAGGTTTCTGTTACATGAAAATTTCTTTACAAGTGAAATTTGGAAATGATATGATTATAACTTTTTTTTTTCCTTTGAAAAATTACAGTTCAAATTTTAGTAACTTCATACAATTACTTTTGATTGACACTTCTTGTGGAAAACTTCCTAGATAAAACTTGATAAACCAAATCTAACAGCTAAATTATCTAGTTTATTTGATATGTTTTCCCTCGTTATTTAAACAATATTTATTACTTGCGATGAACATTCCCCATGCTATTTGGTACTAGGTAACTATTACCTAGGCAAGACCAAGTGCCTAAATGCTATATTTAGCTAGTCATGGATATGGACTATTGTAAGTTTCAGCTCAAACCACAACTAAAGGCACATGCATATCACGACTAAGCACTGTTATATAAGACATTTTTTTGTACTTATTTGCAGAAAAAAGAAAAAGCTCCATAGTGAATCTTCTACAGCTAGCACCTGAAGGGTTTTATCCAGCTCATCTGGATCGCTTTCATCTTCTTCAGTATCTTCAAGGCCGAAATCCTCAAAAGAAAGATTTTTTGCCTTCTCCTTTAGGATCCTCAGAACCTCAGCCTCCTCCTCCTTCGGACCTTCTTCATCACTTGATTGAATCTTTTCTCACAATGAAACAAACAAAAGCTCACACAGGTCAAACCAAGAAAAGGTGTTTTCTTTAGAATAACAAGAAAATGCTATTAACTAGATTGACGCTATGGAATAACTGGAAAGATCTCTTACCTCATAGTCAATGTTGTCACCACCATGGTACAAGTCTTTTCTTGTACCCCATGTAGATTTTTCTTCTGTTTCCTCTTCCTCATCATCTTCTAATTCATCATCAACTCCGCCAAACTTTTGCTGCAAATATTTTGCCTGTCGTGCAACTGTATAGAAAAAACAGAAAGTACATCATTCAATTGCTTGACTAGTTACAAACCTAAAGGATGAAAAGAGATGAAAGTAAAAGCTTAATATTTTTCTTCTCAATACTACATACGATTGATAAGAAACATATTTTAGTGGAAACTAACAGAAGCAGAAAGAAACTTAAAACTTCAAATGTAGACGATGTTGAAGAAAGGACGACCGAAGATTTGAGGATGAAGGCAATGAACGTCCAAAGGCTTCAAAGTGAAGACAGTGGACGATCAGGAGATTGGCAAGGCTGGAGTGGACATCCGAAGACTCTTGTGTTGAAACAGCGGACGACCTTAGCTGATGATAGGATGGAGATCGGTCGATCGAAGATGGAGTGCGGACGACCGGTAGATTTCAAATGAAGACAAAGGTCGTCCGGAGTACTTGGTGAGAAGACAAGTGGACGTCCAGTATTTTGTCAGATCTGAGATGAGTAGAAGATCGGACGACCGCAGGATGGGCGGACGACCGATGTAGAAACCAAAGAGGAAAGGGGAACATGGACAATGCAAAATATATAGTTTTTTTTAACAGTATTAACTGAAGAATGGTAATGCAACAAGTAAACATATTGCAATTCTTAAGAACGTGAATTTATATAACCAAATTCAAATAACTGCATTTGTTTAGTTTAGGTACTAAGAATTCAATGTAAGGGTCAACCATATAAGGCTCTTACACATGACATTAGACTGAACAATACTTTGAGAATTTGATTCAATCAAGTGATAGCAATATAAACCCCATATACAAAAATAAACTTTTTGCAAGTGTATGTGGTTTTCCCCTTGTTTGTGCAGAAAGCAAGTTTTAAGCATAGGAACCCATGACCTCTTAATCACTAAACAAGTAGTAACGACTCTTGGTGTTTCGCCTTCCACATAGAATTTCTATTTGCATAATTGTTGACAATGCACTTAAGTCATTATTCATATAATAAAGTTTAGGACACACAAAACACTGAGCTTACTTTTTGCAGCAAATCCCTTGTCTTTTACAACCTTTTCCTCAGCATCACTTCCGTCTTCATCATCTTCACTGCCCTATTGACAGATCAAAATAGTAAGAAGGCAAAAGAAAAACAGAGGTTGAATATGTACATTCATATTCATCAATGCTATATATCTATTGCATATTATTAAAATACACACACACATATTATATATATATATATATATATATATATATATCAAGGGAAGATGTCAAATTATTTTTTCATGGAAAATCATGATCCAAAGAGAGAAAATTGGCACAACATAATGTTCTGTTTCAAATGAAAATTGCTTCTCTTTTGTCCATGTTGTCTTTACGTATGAAAACAAAAATGAAGAAGATTTTCCCTTTTTTTCTCAAAGAGAATGGAAGTAACAGTAATCAATTAAGGAACTACTTTTCTACCAAGTTGAAATTGATGGCAAACCTTCATAATTCAAAAGACTCAGAAGATTCTCTCTCAAAGAAAACTAAAATATCATATCTAAGAATGCGTCCTAGTTCTAATACTTTACAATTAATTTTCATAGTGCAAAAAAAATTCTTGCCTCGATGTCGAACACGGGCTGCTCCAAATCTTCAGAGTCGGATTCACCTGCATAGAGATCAGTTTGAACATTCAGCTACCGCGGGAAAATTAATGCCGGAAAAGAGGAACAGAATAGAAATCGTAGTTTCACCTGCTTCGTCATCGAGAGGGATAACATCCCGCTGCTTATGGACTGCAATAGCAGGGAAGTGTGAAGGGAAAACGCTTAATTCGACAGGAAAAAAATGGGGAAAAAATTAAACTTTAATCTATTCGCTATTACAAGCATCGATCTCGTCGTCCATGTCGTCGCCTTCACGGAATACATCATCTCTGACGTTGGACTTAGTAGCCTTCTTCGGAGCCCTTCGAGGCTTCTTTGGACCTTTACCCATTGCTCACGATCAGTAAGGAAGTAGATGGTGGCGGCAGGCGCTCCTCAACCTGCATCCAAACCTGTCTTCAACCCATTTGAGAGAAAAAAAAACGAGTAGCTAAACACTCCGTGGCTGGGGGCGCCAAGGGCGCAGTCTGCGTGGCCGCTGCGGACTGCGACGGGCGAAGACTGTGCGGCTCCGGCCGGCGCGCGCCGCCTGCATGGCCGCAGAGCTCGCAGACTTCGCCGCCGGCGCATGCCATGGTGGTCGGAAGTGGAGACGAGGAGAATACCTGAGATGCGGACGGTTCGCCGTCGTGAGATTGCCGGCTGCGGGCGGGGTTTTAGGGCAGGGGGAGGAGGGTTCATGTCTCTAAAATATATGGTGTCGAATATTTTGACGAAATATAATTAAATTAGGGTGTTTCAGTTTTAATCCCTTATTATTATTATTATTATTATTATTATTATTATTATTATTATTATTTTGACGAAATAAAATTAAATTAGGGTGCGGTTTTTTTCTACCCAAAAAAAGATAATAATTAATAGATCGTTCTTAATTTTCAACCTTTAAATTGTAATTATTTTTTTTACATCTTTATTATTTTAAATTTTAGTTTTTCATATACATTATAAAAAGTAAATCATCAGTAATCAAATTTTGTTATTACAATTAGACAAAGCAATTATGTTTTAAGAAGACGTTTATTATATTATCTATTCAAATTACTGTCAATTTAGATTGTAATCGGTAAGATTACCTTATTTACTATGAACAGATAATTTAACAGTTCACGTTACCATGCTTACAAGATGTTTATTTGTCGTACATGATTACTTTGAGAGTTTTCTTGTACTAAGATTTAAAGGATATATATGAAATAAAATAAATTATTAGATTGCCGCTTTAGTGATAATTTAGATAGACACTCTCTCATATGATATTCTAAATTATCACTTATTAGATAATTTATATTGACTGATAATTTATATTGTCAATGATGTATTATAAAATAAATGGGATAATACAATGAGTTTAGATAATTTTAAATTAGATTATTAGATAATATGCAAAATGACTGATAGGATAATACCCCTAAAGTCGATGGGAGTTTAATAATTCCGGATTTTACTTTTAGAATTTTTAAATTTAATCATGCTTTATTATTTTTCTTGTGTCCAAAATATATGATTAATTAGATACTAATAAATTTGAAACATTAATGCAAATACAATTAAGTAAATAAAAAATTTAAAGAAAAGTTGGCGATAGAGTAAAATAAGAAATTTGGCAATTCTTTAACCGAAATGACCTTTTAACATAATACGAGGCCAGATATGGTGGCGGCCCAAGTGAGGGCAAAGGATATAATAATTACAAACAAAAATAGGAATTTGATCACGTCTGTTTTATTTATTCGATGGCCTAAAAATATTGGATCATGTAATTTACACTCTTTTCGTTCCAATGGTTCATTTTATTTGGACCGTCGATATAAGATTTAATGATCTGAATTTTTTACAACTTTTCGTTCGTCATTTTCTTAATATATGTAGGTTTTACAACTTTGTAAATATTAATATTGGAAATTAATTGATTATTTTTTTTAAATATTTTATACAAGTGGTATAAATCAATTTTTGACTTACAAATATAAATCACCAGAACAAATCTTGTTATATTTTTTGAACTGAAAGTATAATTAATTTTAGTTTATTTCATTGACTTAAATGTGAATACAAAATTATTTTTTTAGGTAGAACGTTTTTTTACTATAATTATTGGCTGTTTCTTTTAAACATAAAAATTATTCTAAAAGTATTCAAACAGAAAAACAATTGACCAGCACGATTGCGATTCTTTTCAATCGGAACCTAGTTTAAGACATAACATTTTAAATATAAAATTCATCATATGTAAAATAATTCAAAATATTGATCTACAAACAAATTCTAAATTTAACTTTTCAATCTATTATATCATCATAATTTAATATACTAGCTAATTTCACGTTCAATGATAATATTTTTCAACCTACATATATTACAAAATTAAAATCTAACTTAATAACTTCTGCATTCAAGTACATCAAATAGTTTAAGCGAATAATAATATTCAAATATAATTAAATGTAAAAAAAAGTAAAAGTTAAAATAAAAATTATTACTTCGGATCTTCACCACCCTCCCAAATCAGTTCTTTAGTTATTACTTATTTTTAGAAAATATCTTAATTTCTAGTAAGAATTTAAAATGTCAATTTTCGTTTAGATAATTTTTCGATTTTTTAGATGTTTAGTGGCACCCGTAATCCGACTTACACATATTAATTCAACAATTCTTCACACCTCGAATTAATCGAATGCTATAAATCCATTGATAAAAAAATTGTAAATTTCGTTTTTCTGAATCACTCAATTTCCAAATTCCGTAAAGAGAATCACGTTTTTTTCCTAATTATGTAATGCCTGACCTAATTTAAAAATTATTGTAATGATTGCAACAAAAATCACATAATCTTTGTAATATTAAATCTGCATAATCTTTAATTTAATATCACAATTTTTACGAGGTTGATAATTATATAGAATAGTTCTTACTCCATACGCTATATTTTAACACTAATGATTGAGATATTATAAAATCTTTTAGTTTAAATTATGATTAGTGTAATATCCTAAATAATTATCTATTAGATAATTCACTAAGCAATTTAATTATGAATTAATTAAGTTAATTATTTAATTTGAATTGAGTTTAAGCTAATTGTGATGTTGTAAATATCTTGGGAATTATTAAAATAAATTGAGAATTGCTTAACGAGTATTAAGTTAATCTACCTAGTTAATTAAATCTAAGTTAACCTATTTAAATATCCAATTACTGTCCGTGCTCGACACTTCTTTTCTTGACCGATTTAGGGGGTCTCATTGTAAAACTTATCAATTGTTTTAATTTTAAAACTCATCAAGTATTTAACCGGCTTAGTATTTACCTAACACTTGTGGCACCATATTTGTTGGCTCAGGCGCTGCCCCGGCGAAGTAGAACAGAAGAGACAGGGCAAGATGCGTATGAAATAGGGAAGAGAAGTTAGGTGAACTCAATGCGTCTTTACTATTGATCAGCACATGTATTTTTATAGTACAAAGAGTCTGACTTTGAGTAGAAGCAAATAATCTAATTGTAGTCCAACTTAATCTTCTAATCTTAATAGACTTCTGCTCCTAATCAAGATTAAAAGTTCCAATATACTCCCCCTTAATCTTGACTTTACGCAAAGCTTCAATCTTCTCAATTTGGTCTTCGGCTGGAGCCCTTCGAGTATTTCTTTTGGCGTCCTCTTGCTCAGGTCGCGCCCCTCGCTCTCGAGTTCTGCTTCGCTCCTCCTTCCGGAGTCTGGATCGGATCAGCCTGATGATCGCATACCACGACCCACTGTCTTGCTGCCCTCCTAACGTGCGTGCTGACTATGCACCCAACATAGTCCTCTCCATCCACTAATCGATCATCGTCACATAGTCGATGAACTCGGTCACCCACAGGTAGGCTCACCTGATCAGTGTCATGCTATGCATCACGCGTAGTTCGCGTCGTTCACTGGTCGATCGTCGACACGCAATCGATGAACTCGGCCACCAATAGGTAGGCTCACCTGACCAGTGTCGCGTGCATCAACGTCGATCGAACGTAGCACCGTGTTGGTCATTCGACACAGGTACTACCTTCGACCCACAACATCGTGTCAGTCCTTCGACACGGGTATGGCCTCCATCCTGCAGCATCGTGTCAATCTTTCGACACGGTCTCCGCCTCCGACCTTGAGAGCGCTCCATTCCTATTAGAACCTACCAACACAAAGAACTTCCTGCATCGGGAGCACCCCGCTCTCATGCTTCTTCGTGACCTCGATGTTCTATAGAATACGCTAGCACTCTTCCTTTTCACGCGCCTCTGTATGAGAGAGATGACTTTCTCCGTCCTTGGTGACGTCCTCTTCCTTTTGATGCTCCTCTGCCACGGTGCCACCTTAACTCTTCTCCTGCTCGAGCGCATCTGTCCGTCAGCTTCCGGCCACTACCGATGTTGAGTGTGTGCTTGTTGTTGCTGCCGCACCCGTCTCGGGCTTCTTTCCTGCAGCTCACGATGTCCCTTGACGTTCTTCTCCTCGGCGGTCAGTCATGCATCTGAAGCGCCTGCTTTCCCATGCTCTGACTTCTTCTCGGCTGGTCCCTTTTTAGCGGCGCCTTCTTCTCCTTCTCCTCGGCCGCTGGAGCCTTCTTTGTCGGCAGCACGCTCTCATTGTTGATTCGGAGGATGTTTCCTTCTTCCTTCCTGAGCTGCCAACGCCTCCATCTCAGTTGCTCCACCATGGGCAACTAAAAATTTTAACTTGCAAAAGGAAAAAGAAACTCTTCGACACACACAACCATCACTCCGGCAATGCTGCTTGTTCCAGTCCTCCTCATGGCCTCCAGATGCCTCTGTGATCATGTTCTTCGTGTTCTTTGATGAGCTGCTGCAAGAAGCTTTGGAGCCTGCCGCGCATCCTGGTTGACCGCCCACCTTGACGCTACAAAGGCCACGTACACATGATGCATGCAACTTGCTTTTTTACGTCTTCTTCTTTCTTCTTTAGAGCGCACTTCTCTTGCTCCTCGCTGAGACTAAGGCACATATCGCCGTTCACGATTGCATAGGCCACAACATCCATATGGAGTCTCCTTGTAGGAACCTCCTCTAAAGTCTGCAGCCTTCTTCTGTACCGCAGCCAAACTCGAAACCTATTTTGTTTGGCGAGGTGTACATCATCTTCTCATGTTCCTTTTGTTCAACAAGTTCTGCCTTTGCAACTCCTCCATCGCAGCTCCTATTTGCATCCTCTCTCGTGCCATGTTTGAAAAGCGTTGACTTCCTCGTGCTTCCGCCTGCGCCAGTGACAGCAGCTTGACAAAGATCGAGAGCAGGCTGCTCCGCAACAGCCCCATGCGTTCATTGACAATGCCAACATCGACACGACCAAGCACTTCGAATACATGTTTCTACGCCGACTTTCGATGTCTCCATGGCTGATGTCCAGGCGCAGAATGTGCTCGCCGAGATCCAGGAGTTCACATCGCATCCTTGGATGCTACTTGATGGTGGTCATGATGCCCTAGTACGTGCCTTCCTCCTCCAGCATGCCGCCCCTGGAACGTGATGGTCAAAATTCACGCCTCTGCCTTCATCCCGCTAGATAAAATGCAAGCAACGTGCTACTCTTAGTGCACCGTCACTGCCTCCTACTACTCTTCTCTTGTGTACGGCACTGGTGGTGACGACGTTGAAGCTGGTGCATTTTTGGTCGGTGATGGAGTGCTTCAGCGTCAGAAGGCGTGGAACGCCTCTCCCGCTTGTCTTGCCCAACACCAAACTCTAATTTTTTATATCCCTTTGCCATTGACGTCTCGTGCCGTCATCCCAAGAGTTCCCTTTGCACTTCCTCTGCTAGATCACCTGCTACAACGAATCTGCTTCAGGAGACGGATCCTTCTTCTCCATAGACGACGTCATCGTGTAGCAGAAGATGTTTGTTTCCCTTCTCCGTCTTCTTCTCCTTCTAGGCCGCTGCATTTTCTTGTCTGCCTCTAGCCTTCCGCTTGTGCCCTCCTCCGCCATTGGAGAAGACGACGCAGAGGTGCCTGGAGATCACATGGAACAGAGGTGCTGCAAAAGAAAAATAGAGAACTCGACGGGCACTTCGCCTTGCGCCGCTATGCCGCACTGCCTCTTCCCATCGTCGGGGATGACAGCGCTGGCGCCGGGACTTGAACCAGGCTCTGATACCAACTGTTGGCTCAGGCGCTGCCACGACGAAGTAGAACAGAAGAGACAGGGCAAGATGCATATGAAACACGGGAGAGAAGAAAGTTACGTGAACTCGATGCATCTTTACTATTGATCAACACATGTATTTTTATAGTACAAAGAGTCCAACTTTGAGCATAAGAAAATAATCTAATTATAGTCCAACTTAATCTTCTAATCTTAATAGACTTCTACTCCTAATCAAGATTAAAAGTTCCAACATGTGGCACTTTTAAGAGCATTTTGGGATTAGCAGCGAAGACATGGTAAAGAAGTGAAAGAAAATATAGTATTAAAATTAGAATTAAGAAAAGGTGAAGGTAATACTATAATTTGTTAAGGACACACAAGAAACATATATATATATATATATATATATATATATATATATGCATGAATTTAATTATTTTTCAAAAGATTATGATGCTTTAAACTTTTGAAAATAAGTTAAAAATGAATAATTAAGTTGTTTGAATTTGTAAGAAATTAAATAGTGTGGAGGTGTGAAATTAAATTGAAAGACATATTTTTAATTATGATTTAAGTAGTTAAATGTTTACCTCATTAATAATGTGACCAATAATATTTCAAAAATTATGAAGCTATTCATTGAAAGTGTAGTTTCTACAAAAAAAGTTGTCTTAAAATAAAATATATTTAGAGAATTATGGATTAATTAGTGATTTAGCTGATCGGGACGATCACCTTATTGAAAATTACAACTATAAATTGTGTACTTAAAAAAATATAAAATCCAGGGGTCTAAAATGTTATCGAACTAAGGTTTCAATTCAGGTTGAATGACTTCAAAATAATGTCTAGATATGAGAAAAATAAGGTATTCATGACACTTTTTAGAATTACAACTAGAATACCAAAAAATTGTAACTATATGATTTTTTGTAAAAAAATCATGAGATAGAAAAATCTAATATGTTAAAGCTTTCACAGTGTACTTAAAAAAAATTTCATCTTATTTGAACTTCTATAATGAAAATTATAAATAAATCTTTCCTCTCTCAATCTGTTAGAATATGTGATTGACCTAATTTGTTAACTACTTTAGCCTAATTAATGCTAATTATTTATTTCACAATAAATTATAATAATTTCTATTTGTTGTCTTATTAATGATTACTCTTAAAATTTAATATTATAAATTTATATGAGTTGATAAGAATGAGTTATGCATAATTCTTTGAGTTCTATTTGTATTAATCAATATTTTAAGGTGTGGGCATTATGAAATATTATATATGTTTAATTATAATTATTAGATTTTGATGCATTCAGATAAATTGTTCTTAACATATTCTAAATGTGAACTTTCCAGTGTCTATTTTGTGATCCTAAGTGTTTTAGTAAAACTATAATAATTAATAAGCAAAAGATTACGTGGCATAATAATAGTAAAATTGAAACCAAGTGCAATAAGAGATATTATACGGGCCACTTTAGAATCCATCTATTGGGAGTCTCTAATAGTGAAATTATTATATGATCCAAATTAGCAAACCCTTGAGAGAAATGGTCCAAAAAGAGAATAAGATGTATCAATGTCATGTGATATTATAATATCAATAATGAATGAGTTTAATGTATCTATCATGCATTTAATATTTAGTAGTGATGTTGAACAAATCTTTATCTTTCAATACATAATCAATAATATTTTATAATTCATAATTATTTATTAATTTTATAATTCATCATTAATTATGCATTAGATGACTAAGATATGTTCAATATTTCTACTAAGCAATAAGTGTTTAGTAGATATACGAAACCCATAATGTATATGATAAGTAAAGACAATAATAAATAAAAAATGTGAACATGCCATATATTTTTATATTATTTAATTAGGAGAACTTATGTGTTTCCTGAAATAAATTTTGTAAATTATGGAGTTATATATGTACGAATAGTATATACACTTATATGGATGTTGCATTATGCTTTTATATAAATAATATTTTATGTGCATTTAATATTTAACAATTTTAAATTTCATTATATGTATTTTATTTATTTATTGGTCTTATATACTGCCATTTGCTTATGAAAAAGGTAACCTTTTTTTTATTTGGATTATGCAAGTTAATAGATGATGAGTGATGATTTTGTAAATGAAACGAGTACTAAATAAAAAAATGCGGTGCCAAACTTGATGCTCTAATAAAGGACATTTTCATCATTTGGATTTCAAACAGAAAAAAAATGTTCATTTTTTTTTCTTGTTTGGAGAAGGCAGAAAATGACTTGAATTTTTTTATTTTCTAAAACATGAAATGGAATAAATAAGAACCATACAGATTATTCTGTTCCTTTAAATGACAACTTGAAAATGGCAGAAAATAGAAATATAAAAAAAAAATTCTTAAAGCCATTAACGACCAAAAGCTCTTAGTTACTTTAATTAAGAAAGATGAAAAAGTATTGCCTTCTGATGATCCTGCGTTGCTGGACTTGATTCAAAAGCTGGTGGAGCAAACCAGTGGAAGCCAAAGGACCATTAATGGCAGACAGGCGACGTCCATGATTTATTTCTCCATTTATGGGCAGATCATATGTTGTTAGGCCAACTCATCTGTGTGTAAGAAGCTGTAATAGTTCTGTATGTTCAAGATATCTATGCAAGATAATATACTTCTTCACAAGCCTAAGAGGGTAGCTCAAGATGTCTATACAAGATGATAAAACTGAGGTCAAAGTCTCAAAGATGAGGACGGATGATATTCACAGAAGCTCAAAAGGTCCAGTTGAAATTTTTTTATTAAGTATGTGATTGTGTGGACATCACTTTGTGGAAAACTTTACTGAAATACTTCTTTATCATTATTTAAATTACCTTTAATTAAGGGGAAGATAACCAAGAGGAAGAAAAATAGGAAAAAAAATAGAAGAAGAAGATAAAAGAATTAATCCATAACTAAAAGAAAAGGAAGAAAATATAGTTTTATATGGACAAACATAAATTTATAAATATATTTATGTGCTTAGTTATGTAAAATTAAATTGAAAATATACTTCACCTTATTTGGGAGTTGAAAAAAGATAAATTAAGGAGATACTCTTTTTCTATTCTCCTTCTTTAAAAATATAATCAACATTTTTTTCCTTCTTTATCCTCTTTCCATCTCAACCAAACAAGCCTTAAATATTTCATACCTGAGCAAAAAGTTACAGACATATGAGTAAACTTGGATAAAATTTAGATATGGCACCATATTTATTAGTTGAGAATTACATGAAGATATAAATTGCTACATAAAAATCTCAACTTTTTTCCTTTCACTCACCTACCTTTGTGTATTCTTGTCAAACAAGCATCTACCAAAAAGCTATTAGCTAGTTGAACTTTAATAAGAAGAAATCAATAGAACTTAAACTGAACTAGTTGAGTATTAAGAGAAGAAATACAAAAAAAAAATCATAAGCTAGAAAAACAAGAGTATTACAGACTGAACAGTGAGATATCAAGCAGCAGCAATTGAAACCTGTGCACTGAAGTGAGGGTCACAATACTTTTAAATCCCCACAGTTGGACTTGGATAGAGGACTAGAAAAGAAGGGCTGCTGATCCTTCTTTTCAGGCAAATGAGTTATCCTTACAAGCTACAGTACAGAAATCTGCAACAATACTAGTTCATCTTTCATCTGCAGTGCTGACTGACCAACTGGGCTCATGGGGGGAGTCCTGCAGTAGTTTTTAATGATACATGTGCCCCCGTAGAAGGCTCTTAAAGTTGGTTGGCTAGCCCTTTTAATATGCATCACTAACTCTATTGTTTAGGCATCTGTTGAATGTGGCCCATCTTTGATGCCGCAGTATAATGATTTTCTGGATGAATTGTGACAAGCAATATCATCTGTCAAATGCTTCTAATATAATGTCTGACCAACTTGTTGCCGGACTGATGGTTTTGGTGTACCTCAACCTGTACCATATTGTGGAACATTATGATGATGTTGTCATAATGGAGGAGGATACTTTTGCAGACTAAGAAGAAAAATAATAGTTACATGATGTAGTTTGATAGTTAGTGTAACCGGAAGCACTAGTTTGCTTGATTCATCTTGTTCTTGTCTCTTCAGGTTTACATTTTGCCAATGCTTTCAGATGTTTAGCAAGTGGTAAGGACTCTTGCTCACTTGAAGTAGATGTTGAGAAATCCAATCCTTGGTCAGTCTGTATGTTGTATCTCTTAACTGTTCTGAACTATCTGATGCCTGTTAACTGTGACCTGCAACAACAGTGCCCTCCTCATGCTAACTACTTCCTAGGTACTTGCATTGATGAGGTCCTCATGATACTCAGTTAGTGGTGGACTAATGGAACCTTAACTAGGGATAGAAGCATCTGAGGTTTGTGTGGAGGAGGAATTCCCTTGCAATGGCATGGAAGGTTACCTGTGATCCATGTTACCCCCATGTTCCCTAATCCTTTCCTTTTCTCTTTTGCATATCTATTTATTTTGGTTCAACAGCTTTAAAATCTGGTTGTTGCTTCTCCTTTTGCTATTCCCCTTCATTACTTTATTGGCTTTATTCCAAAGGAGTATGATTTGTCTTACGTTGGCCACCTAGGCTTGCTTTTGCTTACATGATTCCATATCTGAGTGCTCTCTCCAAACTAAACTCAACCACTGATACAAAAGAAAGAAGAATTTTTTTTTTGGAACAGTAGTATTGATTGTGAAAATTGGTTCTGAATTCTGATCATAGCATCAGTGACAGATGCTTTTCGTGATCGCTTCTCCTGAAAGACAAGAGGTTCTGATGAAATCTTTTGCCATCCCAATTGTTCCTTCATGAACAGAAGACCTATACATATTCTGCTTCTGATGGTTCCTGTCAATGCTAGTAGAGTGGTTATCTGCCTGAGCTTTGCTGATGGCATATGCGTGGAGGTCACTTCCCAGGAAGCCACCAGTGAAACAAGCATTACCTTTCCATTTCATGAGCTTTCACAGGAAGTTCCTGTGGCCAAAGGAGGGTGGCTGCAATTTTATTCGAGTTCTAATCATTCCTTTATTATTGAAGACCCCAGTTACAGCTCAATCATGATTTTGTTCTGTTCATTGGCACATGAGGGCAATGTTGCACCATATTCTTCCAATGACTTTACACCACACAGCAGTGAAAAGTTCAGTTCCTAATGCACGGTTTGAAGAAAGCATGCGGTGCCTTAATTATGAGATCATACAATTGATTGCACAATGATCAGCTCATGCACAATTCTTTGCATGATCGAGTGGAGTGGACACTTCAAAATGCTTCAAGTAGGAGCCTCTCACCAACTGTAATAAGATGAGCAACAGGACACCTTGAATGGGGAAAAAGATGTGGAGCAGTCTCATTCCACAAAGCTTTGGTTACATCAATCCTACTGCTTAGCTAACAGAGCAGACAGATGGCTTCATAGTTCATAGGCAGCAGTAGGTCCAAGCCCTCATAAATTTTGTTAGGAGTTAGAAATCACAGCCTCATTTATGGACGTCTAACTAGAGGCTGCTTCTGAAGCGACTGTTAGCAGGTCCACGTCCAACTATGCGTTATAAAGGCCTCCCCGTCCATTGTTTTGACACATAATGAAGGGGGTGGAGCAGAGCTCGCTCATCCACATCTCAATGGTGACTTGTTTGATGGACTGCTCTCCCATGTAAAGGTAGATGGATGGATGAACAGAGCTCGAGTAGTCTGCATTTGTTTGCAATCAGAAAGTAGTTTCCAAAACACTGTTTCTAAGCTGTTCACTAGTTAAATAATATTACTCAAATTGTTGACCATATCAACCAAAATCTTAATATTGTGATCAAGGAAAGAATACAAATTGACCTACAGATTACAGTGTCATGTACAGTGGTAAGGGTCTTTAGACTTCTGTAGTTGTATGAATCAAATCAAGCCTCCATTTATGCAAAGATGCAGAGGGGGAGGAAATGAGGAATAAACAAGTTGCATCATCTGCCTTTTTTTTTATATTGGAGGATCTAAAAGGACAGGGCCATGAGTGAGACATCCCCCCAAACTCTTAGCAATTAGATATGAGAGACCTTTCTCTCTCACTCTCTGGTGACAAAAGAGCAGATGCCACCATAAGCCACCCACTACCCAAGAATACAAGCTAAGAGCCAAAAGGGAAGAGGGGGATTCCCTCTCTTCCTTCTTCCTCCTCCTCCTCCTCATCCCCTGTTCAGTGACGTCTCCTTCCTTCGCAGCGCCCTCGCTTTCTTCCTTTTTTTTTTACCCTGTTCACCTCCTAAAGTTTGTTCCGTTCTTTCGCCTTGGATCAAAGTTGCAATTTTTATCGCTCCTTTTCGCTTTTTCTGTGCCGCAAACCTGCAAAGGTTCCATCTTTCTCCCTCCTCGCGGTCGTGTTCTTCTTCCCGTGACCCAAAATTGCAACTTTTTGAGGATAGACTCGCATATGTTACAGTTGCAGTGCAGTTTTAGTGGTTCGCTGCTGTGGATCAAAGGTTGATTTCTTGATGGTTCGCTTCCAGAAACCGGAATTAGGATATTGGGGCTTCAAAGTGCTGAATCCCCATCAAGAAGCGTCCTTTTAGATTCTTGGGTGCGGGCTCTGTCACTGGGTATTTTTCTCCATGGGAATCTGCCATGGCAAGCAAGTCGAGAGCCCTGAAGTCCAGGAAGAGAACCCGCCGGCCCCCAGCGTTGATGCGCCCCTGCCGAACACCGAAAGCACATTAAGGCGCTGCTCGCCCGCAGGCTCGGCTCTGTGAAGCCCAATGGGGCGTCCATCCCGGAGGGCAGTGAGGTTGAGTTGGGGTTGGACAAGAGTTTTGGGTATTCAAAGCAGTTCTTTGCAAAATTCGAGCTTGGAGAGGAGATCGGCCGGGGGCACTTCGGTTATACATGTAGTGCGAAGGCAAAGAAGGGAGACATGAAAGGCGAGGAAGTGGCCGTCAAGGTCATTCCAAAGGCAAAGGTTGGTACTTTATGATGGTTCTTATATATCAGAGATGAAGGTTACTGAGCCCCTTCAAGTGGAAATTTTCTACCTGCATGAATATCTCCCTAGACCTCTCATGATAGACTAGTGCATACCTTTATATGATCATATTTCTGTTGTTCCATATAACCATGCTTCATCTGATTTCTGCCAAAAGCCTAAAATTCAGATGATGGACAATTCATAGTTCTCCTAAAACACATGTAGTTATATCTGGAACCTCCAATATAATACACAAGAGTGCCTAATATATAACAATGCTTCATCTGACTTTGGTTCAACAATCATTAAGGGGATGGGAAGGTAATGGAGGAAAAGGGAAAGTAGGGGAAGAAAATGAAAGAGAATAGAGGTGAAAGCATTAATCTTGTTTGGATGATATAATTAAAGGGAAGATGATTATAATTTTTGTTGGACGAATATATCCGAATGCATGTATTTATATATTTAATTACATATGATTAAAATTGGAAATGTGTTTTAAATATTCATTTCCGCTCTTTTACATCCCAATTTGGGGTTGAAAGGAAAATGGACTTTTGGAGGGGAATGAAGGTAAATGAAGGAAACATTCCCCTCCGTTAAAAATGCAATCAGATGGGGTTAAACTATTAATCTATTTTTTTTCCTTCTCCTCCTTTACCCTTCTTTCACCCTTAACCAAACAGGCCCTAAGTGAAAAGCCAAAAGTTCAGATGATGGCCAATTCATACATTCCCCTAAACTACATGTAATTACATGTGGAACCTCCAATCTAGTACTCAAAGAGTGCCCGGTATATATCAATACTATAGAGAACTTCAGAACAATCAGCTTAATATCTGTCATTTTGAAGTCATCTGATGAATGTGCTATTGCCCAAAAAAGAACTAGAAACTGAAGTTAGAAGGGTCAACTTAGATATAAAGAGAAATGAAACTGTGACATCATTAGTTGTAACTGTTTTGTTCAACTTTTATGCCCCCTTTTTATCAGCATTGCTACTTACCAACTCTTAGTATAGTGGTTGACATTTTGTTACCTCTTGTAGAGGTCAAGGGTTCAAGTCCCGAGTGAGACATAGTTTGTTTTTATTTCTTGTATTAGGCCAATAACCTTCTTCTGTAATAAAAAAAAAACATTGCTGGGCATATATACCTCCCTCCAGAGAAGTTAAATCCTCAAAATAAAACGTTCTCTCAGAAATCATTCATACTTTCATTTAGAACAAAACATTTGCAAGTTTAAATGACTTGGTGATTTCCTATAGCTGAATTTTCCTAATTTCTGTTTCCTCGTGAAAATACTGTTCAGATGGCGACGGCTATTGCTGTTGAGGATGTCAGAAGGGAGGTTAGGATGTTGAGTACCCTCACGGGACACAAGAACTTAGTGCAATTCTATGATGCGTATGAGGATGAAGACAATGTGTATATTGTAATGGAGTAAGTGTATATATCATTATTTTCTATTATGCTGATTTTCTTTCTTTCGGTTACTTTTGCCTGAGTTAAAGCTCACTTTAATCAAATATCATACTACACTTTGCAAAAGTTCTTATTTGAACCTGACAGACATGTCTCTTTAATGTTTCAGGTTATGCAGTGGAGGTGAATTGCTAGACAGGATACTTGCAAGGTAGGTAGAAGTTCTGTCAGGCAAAATCATTTAAATCTGAGATTACTGTCTTAGGCAGCCCATACATCATGAATTACTTCTCTCTCAGAGGTGGAAAATATTCAGAAGAAGAAGCAAAAGTTGTCATGGTTCAGATTTTGCATGTCGTGGCATTTTGTCATCTACAAGGTGTCGTTCATCGAGATCTCAAACCAGAGGTAATTGCCTCATCACACTTAAACTTCTAATAGTTTTAAGTTATGCTTGACATGGTTTTAGGACTGCTAATTTGATTCTATTGCTTATAGTCACATTTGTGACTTTTATAGTTTAGGTTTTACTTAAGGATCTCAGAGAACATTTCTGATTTCTAAGTATGATTATAATCTAATTCTTTTTGTGTGCATTTCCACTTTCTGGTTCAGAATTTTCTTTTTACTACAAAGGACGAGAAATCTATGTTAAAGGCCATTGACTTTGGCTTGTCTGACTTTGTAAAGCCAGGTGGGTCTGTTGAACACATAAAGAAATGTCTTTGATTCATGTAGTTCTTGGGTTTATTTTTGCTTATCCATGTGACATTGCAGATGAGAGACTTAATGATATAGTAGGAAGTGCATACTATGTTGCTCCTGAAGTTCTTCATAGATCCTATGGTACTGAGGCTGATATGTGGAGCATCGGTGTAATTGCATACATTTTACTCTGTGGAAGTCGCCCCTTCTGGGCTCGAACAGAATCTGGTATATTTCGTGCTGTTCTGAAGGCAGAGCCAAACTTTGATGAAGCTCCATGGCCATCTTTATCTGTTCAAGCGAAAGATTTTGTTAAAAGGTTGCTTAACAAGGACTATCGCAGGAGAATGACTGCTGCACAGGCTCTTTGTAAGTTCCTTTTATTGTCGAGGGAAATGGATCCTATCAAATTATTGGAGTCCAAAGCTGATTGCTTGTATTTCAGGTCATCCTTGGATTCATACTTCTGAAGAAATCAAGATTCCGTTGGATATTATTGTTTATAAGCTGATGAAAGCTTATATATACTCCTCGTCTCTAAGGAAATCAGCTTTAAGGGTAAATGTTTAATGTGTTACTTTTTAATTTTAAGCCCTTAATTTCTTATCAAAATAGACCCCCTCGGTGTTTGAAGAGCCATTCTAAAGGACAATGAACCCATCTTCCTTTTTCGTAGTTGCATTCCATATTAAGTTTCAGTTAATTACTTCATATTTTGATCAACATAAACACTTGGCTTGAGATACCATCTCTACAAGATACACGATCATGTGTCATGAATCATGATAATTCACCAAATGCCTCTTGCTGTGTTTTTCCCTGCATTGTATTTGAAAGGTATTCATGAGAGGGAACCAACATTATGGTGTTTGTCCTATTGGAAGTTAATATATGCATATATAAGCCTGATGTTTGTTTTAGTTAATGATCTACATGGTGAACCTCTTTCTAAAGTTTATGTATAAAGCTATGTAATCAATACCCTTATGTTCTATGCAACAGGCTCTGGCAAAGACATTGTCAGTTGATCAACTCTTTTATCTGCGAGAACAATTTGCACTGTTGGGGCCAAACAAGAATGGTTACATCTCGCTTCAATATATGAAGACGGTTGGACATCTTTGCTGGAATAACTATGTTGTTTCTTTGTCTAAGAGTTCTTGCATGTTTGACTCTTCTAATTTTCAGGCCTTGTCAAAGCACTCAACAGATGCGGTGAAAGACTCAAAAGTTCTCGAGTTTGTCAACATGGTATAAATTTTATAACATCTTAAGTATATTGTGATCCAAGTCGTGCGACATATTGACAAACATGCTAATTTGCCTTCCATTACTTAGGTGAGTTCTCTTCAGTACAGAAAGCTAGATTTCGAAGAATTTGCTGCTGCAGCAATAAGCGTGCATCAGATGGAAGGACTGGACACCTGGGAGCAACATGCTCGTCGCGGCTATGAATTCTTTGAAAAAGATGGAAACAGGCCTATCATGATTGAAGAACTTGCATCGGTACAAAATGACCTGCCTAATGTCTTGGAATTTGTAGTTCACCACATACTTTTGAATCTATGACCACCATATTCTTTTTGAAATTTTGATAGCCACTTATTGCAAGATTCTAACAGTCATTGTGTGCGGATCCTAATCTTATTTCCTCATTTCATGTGCTTTCGACCAGGAACTTGGGCTTAGTCCATCTGTTCCAGTTCATGTTGTGCTCAAGGACTGGGTAAGGCATTCTGATGGCAAACTCAGTCTCTTGGGCTTTGTTAAACTCCTTCACGGTGTTTCTTCGCGCACAATTCCGAAAGCTTAGCCAAATAGATACTGTCGTTTGATCACACACATGGAGAAGACAATAAAAGATGTATCAGCTGAAAGCTTCAAGTGTGAGCTAAGAAGATCTCTCACATTAGAGGAGTGCAAAGCCACAAGACGATCGCATGTCACCGTGATGTTCCGGAGCTTTCATCTGGTTTTAATCTTTTCTTGTTGCCTTCCCTTATCAGTGGTTTGCTGTTTATGCTGTTCAAAAGAGGTGCTGTACAGAATTAGACTAGTGAACTCAGGGAAAAAGAACTGAAATGTGAACACTGGGGTCCATTAACATGTAAAACTCCCCATTTCACTCAATTGAATCCTTTCACCTTTGCTATATTTTACAGAAAGAAGTTTGTGACTTTGTGAATGCTTAAACCAGTTCTTCAACTCAGGTAAAAAAAGAAAATGATACAGAAACTGTAGAAATCGAGCAGACGGGCACAAAAATGTTTAAATAACTTTCATGCAGAAAAAAATCATATATCAAAACTTTCGAACAAAAATTATGGTCATTAAGAAGTAAAAACCTTTTTGGTATGCTTTCTCAGGAAAGAAGGATTCCTTCCTATTTCAGTATTTTGTACTAAACATTGTTCACTATGTTGCAAAAGAAAAGTGAAAAAAAAGTGGAGATGCGGGGTATCGATCCCCGTACCTCTCGCATGCTAAGCGAGCGCTCTACCATCTGAGCTACATCCCCATTGACGTGCTAGTGACATCCAATTTTAATCTGACTGATGGTGGCTTCAACAAAAGTTCCCATTGTAATTAGGAAATAAAAAGCTACTATTTAAGATTGTTTTGTGACCAAGCAATTCATGAATATTCAGTAGATTATTTACATATCTGTTTCCAATTCCAACTTGTATAATACATATTGTGGCTTCCTAAATATATAATATATGATTCAATTGGTTATCAATTTTGAGTTTCATGTTGAGAGATAAAAAAAATTAACTTACTCGTGAGATATGTTTTTAAAAATTAAATGTTCTTGGATTATAATAATAATTTGCGGTCCCATTTTTAATCTTTTTTTCTGTAGAGAAACTGGAGTATGAGAAATCGCATATCCGCTGCATTTAATAGTAGGAAAAAAAATGAATAACTTGTGTACAAGAAAATATACTTGTTTCCGAATAAGAATGTTTTCCTGAAATTTAATATGTATTGTGAAATTTTTCCTTACTATATAAGTCGTACTTAAACAATTGTTAGCCAAAACTTTCCATCTTTTATTTTAAAATTAAATTATGGTGGTACGCACGACGTCATGGTAGTTGTGATTTCAGCAGAAGAAAAATAAAAAATAAAAGGAAAATTGAAGCAGATATTTGTGGTATTTTTCTAGCCATATGAACGTAGCTATGTTTTGAGGATAAGTACATAGCTCAAGGTTGATTTTTTCATTTTTTTTGTTCTCCTTACATGACATCATTATAATTAAAATATTAGTGTTATGTCACTTTCTACATTTAAAAATATCAAGTGGCAAAAAAAATCACGTTGAAACTATTAATTGAGATATGTTAAAGTTGTCATTATTGAATTCGAGTCATTATCTTCTCTGTCTTGAAATGAATTAATCTTGATAAATGATAATAACCTAGTTAATATAAAATATAACAAACAAAATTTTAAATCAAATTTGAAAATGTTTACTTTTACAGCTCTTAACATCGAAAGATTAATAAAATGAATAAATATAATGAAGTCTGATATTAATAATTAATAATGCCACTAATTAATGTAAAGGTCAACTCCTTTATTCAATTGAAAATTATATAGCATACATCTATTAAGAGAAAAATGAAAAGAGATTGCTGTCTGGCAAAAACTTATATTTTTTTATGGAAATGAAAAAAACAACATCAAATGAATAGTTTTAAATCTTATGTTGTCTTCTCAATATATCATAATCTAATTTTAGATAGTACATAATTTTATCCAAGAGAATAAAAATCCAGCATCACACAACTCACAACTGAGAAACATAGCATCATCCGATTCCACCTGAATACTTTAAATTTATATTTTTATTATATTTTGAATACTTTAAATTATATATTTATTATATTTTGAATACTTTAAATATATATAAAAAATTCAATTAATGTGAATAAATATTAACATAATTTCTATAATATCAGTTATATGTAATTGATATTAGCTTATAACATATAATATTTTTTTACCAACAAAGTCGAAGTAAAGTGATAAAAAATTTTCACCATCTAAATATGTTTTAAGTTCAAATTTTTATGTATGCAAATGATTCTCACTAAACATCTCATTCATGATCATAAGTGGAAGAGCCAAAAAAATTCACGTAAATAATTCTCAATAGCTTTATTCGCCCACAGTGAAACTAATGCTAAATTAATTTATTCGATGGTGAATCAAAATTTTAATTCGTGATGAGTTGAATGATTATCGTCCCTTTCCAAATATTTCGAAAAAATTATAGATTTGTAAAAAAAAATCATCTTGTCATACTATTTTCACCTCTCATATGTTAGCATTTATCTTTCTCTAACTAATCCTTAACATTGTAACTTAAAAGAATACAAACTTTACCCTAAACAAAATGAATGGAAAACCACAAGATAATTCAGAAAAAAAATGTTATCGAGAGAAGACTGAATTATTCATCAGAGAAACAACAAATGGCCAATCGCAGTCAGAGCCTAAAAAAAGGAAGAAAAAAGGGGGCAAGCTGATGGAAGCATGATTGAGACATCACCACCATTCAGTGAACTGAGGCCACATATTAACCAATCCTGCAAAAAAAAATGTGGGGCCTTTTCCAATTCCATCTGCAAAGCACTTGCAGCATCAAAACACCTCCATTAGATTCCAAACACAAGCAATCCCACGGGGATGAGAGAGTGACTCAATGTATCTTGTTGCAATGGACAAAGAATTTGACAGAAAAATGTTTTTTTTTTCCATTTTTGTCAGATAACTAATGTTCCATGTTTGTAGTTTTATGATCATAATCTGTCTGTAAATTTTTATTTTCAGTACATGGTTGTCATGTATGTGTCTTCCTCCTAAACACGAAAAAAGGAGCAATTTTTATTACTGGCTGAGCGGCTCTCTCTACAAACCAACAGTTCCCTGGAGCTCCTGGTCGATTCCTCCATTCCCTCCAAAAAAAGTAAACGAATCAAACGCAATCCAATCCATTTATACTTCAGAAATCCTTCACACATCCATTTCCCAATCCTTCTCTTCTTCCTCTTCTTCTTCCTGTGGGAGAGGGAGAGAGAAGAGAAATATAAAATAAAAAGAGCTGTTTTGAAGGTTCCTCTGTTACCTGTGGGGGAAGATAGTGATGAACTAAAGAAGCGAGGTCTTCTTTTCATCTCCATCTTCCTCCATTACATCAGCTCTCCTGCAACCCTCTTGGCGCACCGTCGCAATCGACCAGCTACCGGTCGTGACACCTTAAAGGCCATTCCTTTGGCTCTTCCTCGAGCTGTTCAGCTTCGGATCTGTGGCAGATAGAGGGAAGCTGCCTGCTCGGTAGCAGTCGACAGGTGCCCCGTCCCTTTGGAGCACGCCGACCCCGCTCTTTGGGATCGATGTGCCGAGCGTCGGCACGATCTCGCCGTATTCCCACTCTTGGATTCGAGGAATCCTTCGCTTTCGAGCTCTAGCGGGACTTTTAACTTCAGCATTACACATACCGTACTGCGAAGACGTAGAGAGGAGATAACGCTCTCAAAGCTGATCCCTTTTTTTAGCCATTTGGAGCTCTGTTATATGTTTGTTTAATCCTCTGTTCGTGGATCAAGCAACCGCTGCATCTTCTGAGATCGCACCTTTCTGCAAGTTGTTTCCCGTTGTGAATGACCGCGAAGAAGAGGTGTGTGGAGAGAATGGACACTGTGGAGGAGTCTTCGGCGCCAGATATGTCGATCTTGGACCTGCCGGAGCTGGCTCTGGAGTGCATACTGGAGAAGCTCCCGCCTGCCGGGCTGTCGAGCATGGCGAAGGTGTGCGGCTCGCTGAGGGAGAGGTGCAGGAGCGACTACTTCTGGGGGAAGCACATGAGGGAGAAGTGGGGGAGGGTGGTCGGACCGGCGGCGGAGAGGGAGTGGAAGCTGCATTTGGAGGCCTCGAGGAAGGGCGAGGCGGCCGGCGCCGGCGCCGCAGGCCATGGGAAGCAGAACAAGTGGATTGGGGTGCTTTCTTGCGTGTGGCCTCTTTCTTGGATCAAAGCGAAGGTCGAGAGCAGCAGCAACAGTTGCAATGGTGGCGGTGCCAAGAGGAGTCCTCTGCTTGATGAATCCATCATGTCTTGGTACCTGTCACTGGAGAGTGGGAGCTTCTGGTTCCCAGCTCAAGTCTACAACCGAGAGGTAAGAGTTCATTATATCAACATTGTTCTGATCCATTTCTCCTGAATCCATGTGTTCTGCTACATAATTTAAACTGTGTGCTCCAAAACTCCACCTTTGAATCTCTATCATGCAGTTTCAGGTTTCAATCATTACTTGAACCATGCGGCCATTGACAACATTTGCTCTTAGTCATCATTGTACTTATGATCTGCAAACAAATTTGACAAATGTAGTTGTTCTGATGTCTTCTTATGATCAGATAACTCTCTAGAACTAGTTACAGGAAAGAAAAAAAATGCAATATCCTGCTAGTCACATCTTACTTTGATGATCTTGTGATTTTTAATCAAGAATCTACAATGCATAACTGTAAGATAGTGAGATCACATGATACTGGATCCTTAATTGTTACTTTCATATAAGGTTTCCATCTTTTATGTGTGACACAGTAGTTCTTCCACTGAATGAGTTTCGCATTCTATAATATAATGTACAACAAAGATATCTGTTCTTGTTTTAATGTCTGTACCCTTGCTGCAGAATGGACATGTCGGGTTCATGCTATCTTGCTATGATGCAGAAGTCAGCTATGATTGCCATACCGACACCTTCCAGGCAAGGTATGTGAAGAATGTGCTTAATCTACATGTAAACATTTGGCATGAACTTGATTAAAAATTGAGAGCACATATAAATTTATTCAGTTTCATGCCACCATTTGCTCTTGACTTCCAGAACTAAAAGCTGAACTCTATGTCTCAATACATAATTTAACTCTATGTCTCCATGTACCAAGCAAATCTTCTCAATGTCATTGTGCTATCTTGCAGGTACTCTCCGCATGGGCGAAGAACTATAGTCATAGAGGAGGGGGTGAAATGGGACAGGCTGAGAGCTCCACCAGTTGATACTCCTGCTCACGATCTTCATATTTCCGATTGCTTGAATGATCTGCACCCTGGTGATCACATTGAGATCCAATGGAGGAGGAACAAGGAGTTCCCATATGGTAACATCCACTCTCAAACATCATCTCTGGTTTCCTTGTTCTTAGTAGAATTCATTTTACTTCAGATATCTATATTATCATGTGAGGTTTATAATCTTAAGTTGATATGAGTGCTGAAATTTGTGAATTACTTGTTGAGACTAACAGCATAACAATTTCTGGCTTTGCTTTGTAGGGTGGTGGTATGGTGTTGTAGGTCACTTGGAGTCTTGCGATGGAAATGCCCATTTTTGCCGTTGTCATGATAGCAGTATGAATCTTTTCTACTTTCTTAAGCTCTTCTTTTACCATAGCTTATGTTGCACAGAATCCTTTTAGCCTGAAGGACAACTTTGGAAGTTATTTTTCTTATCATAAATTTTTATGAAAAACTATCAGAAAAAAATGATCTGCTACTGAGTGATTTTTCTTTGTTTAAATAATTTCAGGGTGATCTTTTAAGTTTCAATATAGGAAGATTTTAAAAAAAATCGAAATATAACCCGAAACAAAAAAATATCATTCCATGACAATTATGTTAGTGATTCTTCTCTCCTAAAAGGAAAATAGACACTTTATGATTCTTTTATGTTCTTTCAAGCAGCAGCCTTAAATTTTTTTTAGGCACCATTTTAAAACTTTTTTTTGCATGTATTACAGGCACAGTCATCCTAGAGTTCAATCAGTACACTCCTGGCTCCAGATGGAGAAGAGCATTGATTAACCGGAGCAATCACAGGGAGGAAGGGAATGAAACTGATGGGTTTTATGGAGGGATAAGGAAGCTCAGGAATGCTGATGAGATTTCCAAGTGGAAGCAGCTTTGGCCAACTGATGCCCTGGAATAGGAGCTAATGAGCCTTGCTTTCAAATCTTTGGTGCCTGTCAAATATTTCAGCTTCTTCTTTTTCTTCACACACTCAGTTGTACATGGTTACATCTTAGAAGATAAATATACTTTTGAGTAGCTGGATCAGTTAATTAATTGGGTTTGAGTGGACTTTGAAATATTTCTTTCTTTTAAAGGAGGAGTGCTAAAAAAAGCTCAAACTATGATGTTGTTATAAATTTGGCCTTAACTTTTATTTGTTGGATAAAAAATCACCAACTTTTAGTTTTTTTTTCTTATTAATTTGAACATAAAATATATTTTTATAAAATATAAATTTTCTCATATTTAGCCTCTTAATGTTTTTTTATCTTTTTTTTTAAAGTATATTAGGTTTAATAGGATAAATTCATATGGGTAAGTGGACACAAATATAAAATATTATTTGTACATAAATATATAATAGAATAGAAATATATAGTATTTTTTCTTAAAATATTATTACTGAGTTTCATTATTCATAATTTATGTAATATGTTGAAAAATCTTATTTTCTTATATAATATATTTGATAATAGTGATCATCGCTCACGTAAAACTACACAGTTCTATTTTTTCCCACACAATTATATATTTATATTTTAGGTAAAATAATATTATCCACATAACGTTTCCATATGAATTAATTCATATCAAACATAATGATTTGTTTTAAAAATGTTACGAGATTGTGGGAAAACTTTAAAAGTTTGTGTTTTTTTAATTCAACAAAAAATTTAAGCCAAATTTAACAAGATGTGAAAGTTGGAAGCTTATTTGATAAAATTAATCAAAGTCTAAACCAATTTTAAAATAAACATCATATTTGATGCATTTTCCTGCAATTTTCTTTTTCTTTAATGGCGGGTATCCAGGTCTGATTTTTGCAGCTTCATCCATGCAAAATCCACTTGAGTAATTTACAAAGAGATCATCCAATGTACTAATAAGAATTGAGATCAAGTGATAAACAACTCCTAAAGTTTTTTTTGGGAAGTCACAGCCAAGCGCACGACCCGAAACGACGTATTAGTCGGGGCAAAGCTTCAGAAATTGTGGTGACAAAAAAAATCGAATGGTGCTGACAGGGACCAAACATATGCTATGTAGCATGGTTAAGAACTTAAGTATTCACTTAACCTACTATCCAACCTGATGCAGTTTAATTGAAAGACAACCTCTCAGTACAACATAAATAAAAACTATATTGAAGGCACACAATAATACAACTTAAAATCAGAGATCTTGAAAGTAGTTAAAGCCAATTTCCTTGAAGTACACAGTATCACAATTTTTTTGCAATTCTTCCCAAAGGTTAGATCTAGATCACCTTACAAAGGAGGTACCAGATTAACCAGAGTATATTGTGCAAAATAAATAAATAAATAAATCAATATTGCGACTGCTGGACAAAAAATTGAAAGAATGACATAACAAAACTGAAGTCAGAATGCCTAAACTCTACAAGATAGTTACAAGCAAAACAGTACACTCATCATACTTAACCCTACAAGATTCACAGTTGAAAAAGACAGTAGTAATCATGTATCATTGTGTATAAATCACTCCTTTTATCTTTTTTCTGAGAAAACCTCTCTTAGCAAATGGAAAAGAATCATGGGAAACCTCTTCCAGGTTGAAGCTTGTGGGCATAAGACGTGCAGCCAAAAATATTTGCAGCTGAACTTCTGTACCAAGGTATAAGACAAAATTTCTTGCACAGCACTCACTTTTTGTCACCATCCATGGTATAGACAGGAATTTGCCAAATTTTGGTGTTTTTCTTAGGATCATCAGTAAGGCTATGATCACTGTCTACTTCCTTAAATGTATTTACAAAGGTTTTAGCGCCCGTTAAAATCAGCCTTTCCACCATGAACAGCTCATAGTTGTTCCCGATAATTGGGTCCAAAATGTCACTGAAATTTGATGAGTATGCCAACTTGTACCTATAATGCATCCAAAAAGTAAGCGTAACCACCACATTCAGTGATTCAACAAAAAAACTGTCATGTATATGGTGAAAAAAAAGGAGAAAAGCATAAGATCCAAGTCATTAGTCAAACTGTATCATGTGTCATAACTAAAAGGGATATGTGTGCAAAATGTATACCTAGAGGATAATGTTGAAAAGAATCCAGGTGACCTTTCATTCGAAGCAATGAAAAGAGTTCGTCCTTCTGGAATCCATTTTGCAATTCTTCTTTTAATAAAATCAGGATGTGTATCTCTGTCAAGATGGGGATGCAGGCTCCTCTCAACTCCAAATCGGTCCTTTCTGGTTTTTATTACATCCCCTCGACGCACATGGATTGCATCATAATCACCAAGTATATCTTTAATCTGCATAAACAAATTGTTTAACATTAAGTACTGTACTAGTAGTTCTACACACTTAAATTACATCAGAATTTGGGTTCAGATGTACTTTTGCATATGGATCACTAGTTTCTGCATGAGAATCATTAGAAACTGTTGTTTCAAAACCATTAATAGCCTGAAGATTTTGAATGTGGATCCACTCTTTGCAAAGGGAAAATCAAACCAAAATCTGCAAGCTTAAAAGTAGATGTCACATCTAATAGCGACACCAAGGTTGTTAAACTCATTAGACTTGTAAATTTGTAAGATTTTCTTTCAGGAAATCAAAATGGTGCAAAATTTTATGAGAATAAAATCAAGGATTCTAGTCTTGAAATTTTCAATAAAATAGCATAGAGTCATATAAACTCGTATACTTAAATTATTATTTTTTAAATGTAATATATTATGCTTATTAGCTTAGTGAATGGAAAGAAAGGAAAGAAATAATAATTCTTATGTATAAACCTCCCTCGTCATCACTTTATTTTTTTCTTTTTGTTTTTAGAGTAAATTAATTAGTATATATTTAGATTTATTTAGCGTATAATCTCTATGAGTTTTAAAGATATATATTTATATTTCAAAGCTACGATGTCTCAATTGAGTACTCTCAAAATTGACAACTTATAGCCAATATATTTCATGTATCAAATCTGACGTTTTTTTTAAAATAAATGTCACACTTATTTTTTTCCTTTTGAGGGGAATATATTGCACATTTTATTTCACATTTTCCCCTAAAACAGTCACCAAATTTCATGTCACATATAATGAATATGTTTCCTCTAACTATTTTGCTTATACCATGCATCAAGATCAAGGATCTTTAGTAACTACT
This sequence comes from Pontederia paniculata, assembly GCA_001647135.1. Classification (NCBI taxonomy): domain Eukaryota; kingdom Viridiplantae; phylum Streptophyta; class Magnoliopsida; order Commelinales; family Pontederiaceae; genus Pontederia; species Pontederia paniculata. The sequence goes on from LTAE01000624.1 coordinate 46,184, forward strand.
CTGATAGCGAAAGCAAGAAATGACTTTTTTACATTCAGATGGTTCATCAAGTTTAGGAAGTCTGCATGTTGCTTGGTATAGGTCAAACAACTAGAATTTTAGGAAGTAACTGACTCATTATAGAGAAAACCTCTAAAACGTCTATATTTATCAAGTTTTGCATGTAAATGAAATATAAAATAAGAAAACCAGTACCTTGTCAGCTGTGACTCTCAATCTTTCAGATGCCATCATGGGAAGGAATGAGTATGGCAGCTTGAGAGAACTGCGATTGGTTCTATCCTTGCATTCCATAAACCTGGATGATTAACATGATCAAGACCATTGTTTGAAGTTCCAGTATCACCTAAAATAAGTTCTAGAAATGGCAATAGTGAAAGGATAGTAGGAACTTGGAATATGGGAAATAACCATGCCAGGGGACTTGCAGTGCGGTTTATTAACAAAACATTTGAGTACTGGTCCTTTTCTTTGAGATCTACCCTGCTAACTCCTTCCACATGAGCCGCGCCCCTCTCTCCTAACTTCATACTTGTTGACAGTATACGGTACCACACTTTTGAATTGTCCAAAATTACTGGTGCCACTCTCGAAATGAGATTAAGATCATACAAAGAGTCCATGGCACATGAACTGGTTTCCCATCTAAAAAACATTGGAAAATAATGTTACACATTCTATTGATTGTACTTTACAGAAAAAAAGAGAATAATGCACAATCCAGAAGTCATGATACATTGTCTCTGTGCTTAGAGATATATGATAAGCAGAAGTTAAATCAATGTTTGCATGTGGTCAGTGGTTGTCGTTCATGTTTATCCATTCTGTAATTGGTTCTAGACCACCATAGTTTATATTGGCTAAGACAGAAGTTTGCTCTGTGTAATCGAGGAAGGAAATTACCTCATGTGATCAATTTCACGTATAGGAAAAAAGAGATGTGTACTGAGAAACTAAATTATGTGAATATAGTGATACCAATATATCCAAACTAAAGTTGCTAAAACATTAAGATGGCCTCAGAGTGGATGTTTCCTTGAAACCCTGTATAGCAGGCTGGAGGTCTTCTCATATTTAATAAAACTAGTTTCAGAACTGAAGGTATAGGTTCATCAAGATAGAAGTCAGAATACCATCATCATAGGTTATGTACTCCTGTTTAAGCTGCAGAACAAATTAAAATTTTCAACTTTTTTCATTACAATACCTTTCCTCTGAAGTAGCATTGCTAGGCTGGTGTAGAATTCCTTTCTTGTTATGCATGGGGTTAAGGCACATTCTAGATGGCATCACAAACACCCTGAATAGAATAAAACAGACATCTCAGATTGTATAGTAATCCAAGCAGAATGTAAAATAGAATTTCCAATGTAAAAGAGGGTCATGAGCTCAAATTATAACACAAAGTTAAAGAAAACTCTTTACCATTATTAACATATAGCAGTTTAAAAGTTATCAATAAAGTGGGTGGCCGACTATTTGTCAACCATCAATTTCTTTTTTAAAGAAAAAAACTCTTTACCATTAACTCAAAAGATCAGTAAACTTTTTTCTAAAAGGTAAAGGATCACTATGAATGAACATATCAGAAAGGAACTACAACAAAAAACGAAATTTACAATATGTTTCCCATTCTATATTGTAGCTCGTAAGATTCAAAAGAGCAAAGAAAAGGATGAGAAAGAACGCTCAGCAGGAAGCCCACTACAGAATTAATGTCTCACACCAACTCTAGTAATCAGAAATTAGACATACTCAACAACTATTGCAAAATCTCGGTCACTCACACTGCAAAAAAAAAGATCTTGTGCATTCTTAGGACAAGAGCTTCCATCATTCACAATTGTCAAATCTTTACAGCTAAATTAATTCTACAACCACATCTAAAACAGATCAACTGTATGCAAAGATTACATGAGTAGCACCGCAAAAGAGCGAGAAGAATGGATCTTTGGAGGCATAGGGCTTTCAAAGTTCAACAAGAGTTAAAATTTACAGCTAAACTACCGCCACAGCCAATGCCTACAACCAAATCTGCTAACAAAAGTAGTGCAAGAGAAGCGAGAGAGATTAAGTTCTGGCCTTTTAAGGAAGATTGCCTCCTCAAGTGCGCACCGGAGGCTGGACTCCTGGTGCCCCAACCCAGCGCAGGTGTCGCAGTGCTTCCCGGGGCAATCGATGCGGTTTCCCCAGTACAAGTACTTGTGCTCCATCCATCTCGACGCATCCTTCTCCGATGCCACCACGCCGTCACCAGCGCCGGATGTCCTCCCCAGGGCGAAAGGGAAGGCCGCGATCGGCGCCCAAGAGGACGAGAGAGAGAAGAGGAAGCAAAGGAGGGCGAGTGCCGCCAAGGAGAGTGCGATCAACAACAGGACGAGGGGTCGTGAGGGCTTCTGCTGTTTGCCCTTGGCGAGGCGAGCAATCGCCATTAGAGGAAGGCACGGGAGATTTGGAGTACGCACATGAAGCACGGGAAAGAATTGTGTTGGCAGGTGTGACCGCGACGACGACGGAGCCTGTTTGGTTGCCTGTAAGTTCAAGAGCAGATTTGGGGATAAATACTCACAAATAAGCTACTTTAATTATTTGATTAATCTAACGATAATATTTGTTTTTACTTAAATGTCATTTTGAATCATCAAGACATATATATATATATATATATGTCTTGATGATTCAAAATGACATTTAAGTAAAAACAAATATTATCGTTAGATTAATCAAATAATTAAAGTAATATATATATATATATATAACGATTAATTGAATCACTATCAATATAATCAAACAGCACAAGAGAACTATGTGCTCATTGCTCAACATCTAATACGATTATGTTTGGTTAGAGCTAGTTGAGTTCGAGTTCTGAAATTGCTAAATTTGATCAGAATTTTTCATTTCGTTCTCATCCAAATATTTAATTATTTAGATATTAATAATTTTGGACATTGATGAATTGCTATTCAAAAAACAATAATCATTTAAATGAAAAAAAACTCTTGAGTTATTGTTCTCTTTTATTTTTTAAATAACTTTTTTTTCTTGCCAAGTTATTGTGCCTTCCTTTGTAAAAAGAAGATATATCAAAATTTAGGGTATATTTGGATTATAGGTTTTAATGAGGTAGTTAGATTAAGTTAGGGTGGATAGTCTCATACGAAAAACAATATGTTTGAATTTTTTTTTAAATTAAGTAAGATGAGATAGTGATTTGAAGCTCATCAAATAACTTAAAATTCAACCCACTAATTTGATGATATTATATGAGTTATAAATTTTTATACTCATTTTATTCTTATTCCTATTTTTAATCCTAAATTAAACATAGGGGTAAAATAGACTTGCAACTTAATTAATCTTTTAAATCTCATGATTTAAATTATTTATCCAAACAACATATGATTTAATTTATCTCATCATCTTTATCAATTTTTTATTCAAATATAGGCTTACCAATAACTCACTACACCTTATTTCATCACCAATTACTCCACTTCCCTACCCCTCATCCCTTCATTGTTAAATACCCAAACAAAACCTTAAGTTCTTATGTCTTCTTTTATAACATGATAAAAGGACACATCAAAAAGTCTGAACTTACATGATACACCAAACTTTCCTTTGTTCTTTTTGTTCAGTTGAGTGGTGCTATATCCTCTAACTCTCACAATGGTGCACAAAGTAATTATATTAACTTTTGAGGTATTTTAAGTATATGATTATTAGGAGCAGGAGGATGAATTATTTTTCTTTCTAATTTTCTTTCTCTACTCGTGATGCTCAAAATCTAAAATGAGACATAAATGGACTTATACAAAAAGATTGCATATGAAAATTGTGCATTCATGCTATCTACTCTCCTTGAAAAAAAATAAGACTAATATTTTTTAACCTAAAGTGAAGCAATCAGTTGTGGAATATTGTTGTATCAAGAAGAAATACAATGACTATTTATAAGGCATCCACATATAAGAAAGAAAATAGTCATTTATGAAAAAACGTGAACTATCAAGTTATTATTAAGATAAAGGTCAAATGAACACATGCATCTTAAAACTTGATAACAATAGTAAAACTGCTAATGTAATGAGATTTGTTGCTACTGTATTATTATAAAGATTGATAAGTTGAAAATTCCAGTACTTAGACATACTTATCTTTATATAAATAATACCTATTGTGATCGATGTGATCACTTGTATATACTAACACCCTTTGATTCTGTAAGAAATCAAGGCAAAAAGATCAAATATTAATTTCACATTGATAAAATATGAAAACAATCATGAGCTTATATGTACTTATTTTTTTCATTAAGATGCGTTTTTAATATGTGTGAATAATGAGTTCAAAGCAGATAATTTTTTGAATAGACCTAGAGTGTAACAAAAGGCATCAGAGTCAACATTGCGTACGTACTTGAATCATGTTGGCCACTCATAAGAACCCAAGGCAAATGCCAAATTTAATTCCATATAAATAAAAAATAATGGAGATAGTCATGAGTTTATATGTAGTTATTCTCTTCACTCTACAAAATGCATTTTAAATTCATGCAAGCCAAAGGTAGCAAATAATTTTTTTTTTAATTGGAGTATGAACGTTACAGGAAGTATCAAAAGCTAATCTTGTGTACTCACTTGAGCCATGTAAGATGACTCAACGCGAATCTTGAACACCCTAAGAAAAAGAATGTAAGAATCCAATCCAAAAGCCAATTATTTTTTTGAAAAGGTAATTATATTAGTTAAGTAAGATTAGAATTATCTTGATACAAAATATTATGGAGTCCCAAGGGCGGTACCTTACCCCCATTCCAAAATACATTTGTAGAAGATGTTATACCACAAAAAAAATAAGTAGTCCACCGCGACATTAGTGTGATGATAGACATGTATAATGTGATACAACACAAATGATCTAAAGTACACCAGTAGTCCAACAAAATATTCATGATGCTCCAAGGAGTTGGTGTTTCATGTTGAAGGAGCACGCACTAAGTTTATTGAATCACATTGTATCCAAATACGTGTGATTCTCCATTGTCTACACATATTGATCCCAAATAATAATTGCTCAAGCTTTAGCTTCAATTGCTAAGGAAAATCATCTATGTAATGTATCTCCAAATTAGTATGAGCAATGTAGTTGAAGAAAACATCAACATTAGTATGAGAAATGTAGTATGCACCCCCTTTCTCCTCGGGTCATGTGAATGATCCATTTGTATCTAATTTGATACAGTTTGAGGTGGGGGCTCCCACGAAACTCTAACAGGGCTCATAGTGGAGGGGGGTCCCTCATGACAGTGGATACAAATGTATTCATTCGAGTTCACCAAAGCTTGTTCTAGAACAGAGGGCAAGTTGGTCGGGCAAAAGCTAAATGTTAATCTTACATGAATAAAACACACAGATGATTAACTACTACTTCACCCTTTTGTGTGGCCTATGAATCTAAAGTAGTTAATTGCTTGAAGGGTCGAACCAATCTCCCATACTCACTTAAATCATGTGGGACGATCCAATAAGGATGTTGAGCCCCAAGGGGGATGAATGTAAGAATCCAAGGCACCCTATGAGATGACGAACATGAGAACCCAAGGCAAAAAAAAAGCCAAAGATTAGTCCTACAAGAATAAAACACAAATGTAGACATAAACTTAGATGTACCTAGCCTCTTCATAATTCAAAATGTGTTTTAAATTTGTGTCAGACATGGACCCAAAGTGGATAATTTCTTGAATGAGTCGGATTGTTGTAGATATGCAATGCAAAGAACAATAACACATATTTAAGTGGCTTCTTATCCTTTTGCATGGTACAATGGTTTCCATGATGGGCTTAGGGTGTGGCGGCAGGGCTACGACAGTGGAGATCGCCACTACTAGGATAAGTTCAATGACTGGGCTATGGACGGGGCTGCCATGTTCAAGCTACAGATGTGGCTAAAGATCATGAAGTTTTAGAATGTCAAGTATGCTAGTTTTGCAACCAAGAACACACCATGATATGTATAAAGCTTACGCAAGAGTATCTTATTTGACATTGTATTTGGTGTCAAAGAGGACTTCTCCATCATGTTCATCTTTTATTAATTAATTATCATCTCCTTTCCTTTTTTTGTTTTATTTTTCTAGAGGGCGTTTATTGGGTTCAATGAACTTGATGCTTTGGAATTGACTGAATTTCAATTGGATCAATTTAGACTTTTATTCAAGTAAGATCCGAACAAAATTTGATCATGACTAAGTCGGATACAAATATCAATTTTTTAAAATCCAAGCAACTCGATCAACAATTTTAACCTTTTATTTCGATTGGATTGGTTTGGTTTAGCTTAAAATTTAAAATTACTTTGAAAAATAAAATGACTTATAACAAAATCCTATATATATTTAAAATTATTTTAAATATTCATAAAAAAACTTGATTCTTGCCTTTATACTATTGGGCATCTACCAATAGAAATGAAATTTATTGGGCAAACAAATGACTGACTCAATTCAATTCAATCTAATAAAGTTCGGGTTGGATTGGATCCAAGAACTTTATTGTTATCAATCAGACTAACTAATTTGGGTTGGATTTAAGTGTGAGTCGGGTTAATCCTGAACCCATGAACATATCTAATTTCCTCAGTATATATATATATATATATATATATATATATATATAGATATGTATATATATATGTATATATATATGCCAAATATAAAAAAATAGTTTTTTAAGTTAATTGTTAAAACCTATATAAATTCAACACCACTTAGATCATAATAGCTTGACATATCATTAGAAATAAAAGAATAAAATAATAATCACTTGGATCATAATAAAAATATTTCTTAAAAAAAAATTATCATACTATACAAATATTTTTAATAAATAATAAACTAATAGATAATCTCACATTAATTTATGAATAATAATCATAGTGAGGTAAAATAATATATGTACTATGTTAAACTTAAGTTAAAAATACTTTATGAAGATATTATATGAAAAACTTTGAAATAATAAATATGAACAATATCACTTGATTATTGTGATTACTTGTTACCAAGGTATTAAAAACACCATTCTTTGAAATTGACCATATTTTTATACTTTTCTGTTTAAGAAAAGTTATTATCTTCTTTCTAAAAATTTCTCTCTTCTTCTTTCTTATTATCTTTACCAAGAAAGATTACTTTCTTCCTTTTCTAAATGGAGAAGCAAAAGAAAATATTTTTTTTTCTTTTCAATAAGTCTCAACCACACCCTTCAAAAAAAGGAAAAAAACTATTTATTTTGTGTAGCTATTAATCCATCTCAAATTTAAACATCTAATGTAATTAGGTTTAAATTTATTCAAGCCCAAGTGGGTTTAATAATGAGTTTATAACCCATTCAGTCTTGTTTATATGTTATATATTTTAAAGTTTTCATGAAAGTATTATACTCATATCATCTAACATTTGATATAATTCTTTACATATGTAAGTATTATATGCATGCTAAATATTCCTCTTGAAGATGCAAGTTAGAATCTTGAACTTGTTGAGTACTAAAACAATAATAGCAAGTCATTCAATCAAAAGGTGCAAATGATTTGTAGTATTGCTAAAAAATAATCACCGGTGATCTACAACATAAAATCATCCTCATCATTATCATTTTTGTTTGTTCATGATTTAGATGTTTTCTCATGTTAGAGATTCCATTATTTGATAGTTTTGTTAGCCTCAATATTAAATATGTAGTTATGGAATGGTTGACGTATTTTGATATATTTCCCTATTGCATCATTAAATTATGATAAATTTCCTTCGTCCTCGATTTATTTTTTATTCATATTAATTGTACTACACTTGCAACACTTTCAACAAAAGCCTTTATAATTGGTGCAAAAGAGGAACTTAAGAATGGAAAGTAATGAGAAGTAGATATGATGATTGAAGAATTTAACTCAATTTTTTATTTGTTTCCCAAATTCTTTTTGTATTGCAATTTTTAGAACTTTTCTTAAGCACTATATATCTTTTATAGAAGGGTAACTTTTAAATATTGCTAGAGTTTCAAATTTTATATGAATTTGTTAGTACTTCAGAAAAAAACTAATTTTTTTTATAATGCAACATTGTCACAAGATCAACGAGAGCTAATAACCTCATGTTCAATTTCTTGAGTCGCCAATTTGGACAAGATTTATTCTTTCATTGATGTTCCAATATCGAATTAGTCAAATATTAGTAGTCATGTGTAACGCTCCAAGAAGCACATCTCGTCACGTTGTGAAATATTCTCCTTGTGATGCTAATACGCTTATACTATGCTCTAACTTTATGGCTTGCTATTTAACCAGCCAACAAAATACAAAATAAAATAAAATTTCAAAATTCTTTCATACAATAAAAGTGTGAAAGTCTATAATCAACTATAGTATCTAAAGCATACTTGGTTATGACTAATATAATTCAATAGAAAACTAAAAAAAAGGACATCAAAACTTAGGACCATTATTTATGTGCAAGTAGCATCCATCACGAGCATCAATCATTGCACATGCCACCAGCCAACATACCACTATAGATCAATCATTTACAAGATCCAATACGGAGAAAACAAGCTATAAACCTCAATATGTAAGACACAATATACATAACTTTCATGATATAATAAAGTACAAAAAAACATGCTAAAACAATATTATAGAACATAACCAATAATCTTAGACATTCAATCATCAATGCAATGTAATGTCATCCTATATCAAATGCTCTATTTCCTTTCCATGCAAATGCAATATTATGCTCTAGTTTCTTTCTAGACAATGCTTTGTATCAATACTCTGATTCTTTTCTATGCAATGCTATGTTCAATGCAATACTTTAGTCCATGTAAATTATCGTGTTATCTTTTACTTATCTTATTAGTGACTTTGAGGGTGACTTCGAGTGACTTGAAAAGAGGCTCATGAGCTCCTTTGAGATTCACCAATAAAAGGTTAGTGGTGATGAGTGCACAAATCACGATAATGACCCACAAGGGGAAGAATGCTCGAGAATTTTTTTTTTGTTATAAGACAAGGAAAATGCCAAACAATACAAACCAAGTAGCAGTTGTTCTATCAATCTCCAACAATGCGATGATATAACTTTGGATCAAAAACTATGCAATGTCTGACGATCTCAACATTTATTTACTAAATATGATTGTCTCTTATCTTTTTCACATGTTAATCCTTAACATTTATGAAAGATCTACAACCATTCGTCGCCTAGTGATTAACAAAAAATATTTAAAAAAAGCATACAAACCAAAGGACATGGGCCATGTCAAATCAGAACATGGGCCGTGTTTCATGATGTGCATAATATCGGTCACCTTCATCGAATCATCATCAACGTGGACCGTGTTGGGTTATGGCATGATTCGTGTACAATCCATGCATTAAGAAAATATAATTAACTTGAGATGAATGCATCAAGTCTCAGACACGGATCGTGTCATAACTATTGTTTAATTATTTTAGAGGGCGACGTGTTAGGACAACGCGAACTGTGCATGACTCAACCATGGGTCATGTTCCACGACTGATATAGTTTTAGGGTTTTCATCTGCGGACGTGATCCATGTTCGAGAAGGACACATGACATGTCCTATTGAATCCTTCCACTATTTTGTTCAATTAATTTGAGGCAATGCAGGTCGTATCTAGTGTCTTAGGTTTGTGTTCTGCGAACATTGTGGTGCTAGGATTTTATCTCTACAGACGCGGGACGTGTCCGACCATCCAAGCCGAGATTCCATTATCTTTTAGTGAATTAAACTCCAACTTCGGTACAAAAATTATTATGTCATTACCTCCGGATAATCCTACCATTTAGAAGGCTAATCAGAGATCAAAAGGTCATATATATGACATTAAACTATTCACATCTAGGGTAAACAACCTGACATGCAATTATCAATCATGAGAGACATATTTAAGGGGATCCGCCTAAATACATGCTATTTTTTGTTGGATTGTTCCTCCTCATTCCAATTATTCTCGTCCTTAATCCCTCGAACTCTGCGCTAACCCACCAATAGAGAGAAGAGGAACGGGAGAGAGCTCCTAGGACGACTACGTGAATGAGAGAAAAAATAATGAAGTATGGAATTTCTCTTTACTCTAAATGACTTTTTAAGAGATTTTATAAGTTTTCATCTGAGTTTGAATCGACTAAATTTTATTATTTAAATTCAACTCAAAATCAAAATTAATAGAACTTTATCAATTTATTCGATTCAAAATTTTGAAATATGTGGGCATCATCCTACATATGAACACAACTCATGTTGAGTGTTGCACGTGGACCGGGTGTTACATACCCTAACAATGAAAGCTAATTTTTTGTTCTACGAAAAAGCTTGATTTTAGTACACAAAGTGATAAACAAAAAATAAATCTTCAGAAATAGTACAAGTCCATTTGTTGCTCCACGCTCCCACCCATTATTAAAAAATAAAGGTTTTTTTTTTTGTTTTATGAAGAAGCTAGGCTTGTTTGGTTTGATGTAATTGGTTTTTCGAAATGTAAATGATTGTAAATGGAAATTCTGGAGTGATTTGTATTTACAGGAGTTATGTTTCCATTGTTTGGATAGATGCAAATGAAATTCCAAAAAATGAATTTAGTTGTTTGGGTAGATGTAAATGAAATTCTGGAAAGTGATTTGAGTTATTTGGATAGATGTAAATGAAATTTTGGAAAATAAATTTAGTTGTTTGGTTGAAATTTAAAAATTAATGTAAATAATTATGTAAAAAATTATTATTAAAATTAAATAGTTTATGATGTACTATTTTTGTATAATTAAATATTCTATTATCTTAATATTTTAGATTAATTTAATTTCAACTTAAATTATTATATTGTATTTTAATCTCATTTTAAAAGTTTATGTGACATTTCAGATTTATTTTTAATATTTTAGTTTTTATTATTTTATTAGTCTTATTATGTTTTAAAAAAAAGAATTTTTTGTCTTATTATTTGATTTCTATATTATTTTTGAATTTCTAGGTTTAATGATATTATATTTTAAATTAATGTAATATTTAATGAAATATAAGTTAATATTTTATTATATATTTCTATTTTATTTTATCATTTTATTTATTTAATCATTTTAAATTTATCATAACTTTTTCGATAGAAAATAAATTATAACTTTGATTATTGTAAAAATAAAATTAATCAAATTTAAACTCTCTATCTTTTTGAACAAATTCGTAGCTTAAAATCTCGAAATAATTAAATTTTACAATGTTGAATATAAGGAAAATGTCATCATATACGAATAGTTAGAATATCCAAATAGTTATAATAACGAAATAGTCAACATCACATAAGACTAATACAAGTTCATCAAGATACAATACAAACATATTACTAGAAAGTTCAATGTTGGAGCAACAAATAACCTTACATACTCTGTGGGTGAAGCGAAAACCTGTCTAACCATGAAGCTCGGGATTCATAAGATCGACTAAGGAACATATGCCCCTGAACCTTGTTTAGCATAAGGAACTCGTAGGCATCCTCTAAAATGGACGGAGGAAAATCCTTCATCCCCATTACTGCAGCATATAAATCGTCAGAGAATAACTTGGGATCCGAACCTTGCAATGCCGCTCCAATATCTGCAAGGCCCTTAGCAATCTTCTCTGTTGTGTCTAAACCTTCAACTTCCACAAAATTATCTCGAGTTCTCTTTGATCCGGACCTCCTAGTTCTCCCCGTCGAGGTTGATGGACCTTGAATGGGGCTTGCTTGTGAGGCATCCATATCATCAAGGCCAATCGAGAAGGGCAAACCACTAGAAGCATTTTGTTGCTCCATTGGAACACATGTTGGCTCATCTATGCTTCTAGCAAAAGAGCATGTCGCGTAGTCATCACCGCATATCAATGCCATATCCTCATATTGATCTATCGGCTTGTTGATGAATTGCTCCGCCTTTGGGTGTGCCTACAACAAAAAGACAATAATAATTATAACATTAAAAAAGACAACAATAATTATTCAAAATAAAAGAAGATAAAATTTACCTCGATGTAGGCTCGGTATTGTTCATCGCCCATAATTATTGTTTTTGTGGAGTCATCCCATGAAACTCCGCTTAAATTTTTAACTATCTTTATAATTCGCCAACGGGCTTTGAGAGTCCTATAATGATTCAGGCAATTAGCTTCATTGATTGATGCATTAGGAAAATTTTCATTTGCAGCCTTTGCACAAGCCGTAATTGCAACCCCTTTAAATCCTTTGTCCACTTTTAGACCAGCACGTGCCTGCTCGGCCATAAAAGCGATGAAAAATCGACTTTGATTCTTTGACCACTTAAAGTTGATTGGATTTTTTTCCTTTTTCCATGTTATATTTTTTTTCAATTGAACCTGAGAAAGCATATATGTTAAAAATAATTTACAATTGAACCTGAGAAAGCCAAACAATTCATTTCATGGGAGTATCATTTCATTAGTTAAATAGTATTGAAAAAAAAACATCTAGAATATTAGAAAAGGCACTTTCCACAACAAATGACAAGCCAAACCATTCATTGAAGTCACAAAAAGGTTGATAATAACTTACATTCACCCATAAGCATATAAGATATAAAACAATACTAATGAAATGATACAAGCATTTGAGCATTCAAGTACAAATTCCCGAATGATGTTCTTACATTTCTCTAGTAATCACTTCCCTAATGGCTAACCACTCACTTGCCTCCTCCCTTTGTGCCCGAGCAATCCTTGCACGAGAAAGTTCCATAGGAGTCCAATTGGTGTTAGGGTCGGTAAATGAGTCGCCTCCTTTTTCGATTATAAAATTATGTAGAATGCAACAAACATTCACTATGTCCACTTGTGTATGATAACGATGATATGACTTTGCTTCAAGTATTTTGAAGTGATTCTTTAATATACCGAATGCACGTTCAACTGTTGTACGTAACGAAGTGTGCCTTAGGTTGAATAATTCCTTATCATTAGTAGGGGGTCATCTGTTGAGAATTCACTTAGATGGTATTTGACACTACGATAAGGTGCAATGAACCCAGGTCGTGTAGCATATCCAGCGTCAACAAGGTAGAATTTTCCTACGTGTCAAAGTCAGCTTGTGTCACTATCCATGTTAGCACAATATTGGTTAAAGGGAAAACACATATACTAGGTATTACCTTCATGTATTCTAAGTCCATTTTCTCTCGTTATGGCATCTATAAGCACAGTAGAATCATGAGCTGAACCTTCCCATCCGGCAAGAACATATTGAAATTTCATATCAAACCCGACTCCCGCTAAAATATTTTGAGTTGGGTAAGGTTTTCTACCTCGAAATCGAGCAACAATGGAATTACAAACTCGAGCATGGATGTGTGTACCATCGAGGGCACCGACACAAATCCTACAAAAAATAAAAACAATTAATAATATTATCTTTTGTGCTAATGATATTCAAAGGGATTAGGATTCGTATGTCACCTTAAAAAATGGCATGAACCTAGAGCTGGAGCTTATAATAGGGTGTGGGTCTAGACTTGGTGGTCTAACAAATTCATCTCGTAGCTCTCTGATGGCATACAACATATGGTTGAAGTATCGAACTCACTGTCTCTCCAGATCGCAAGAAATTTGTTATAATAACTTTATTTTTGATTTTATGACCTACAATATGAAGGAACATAGCCACTTGTTCTTCGACAGTAACATGAATGGAATCACATACTAAACCTCTACCTCGAAGTATAAAGCAAAGATCAAAAAAGGCATTACGCTTCATTCGCAACATGTCCAAGCAAAGAGTATCAGACTCATGTATAAGTCTAAACAGGTAGGTAGCTCTTGTTGCCTCTCTATCATAAGTTACCTCTCTCACCCTTCTCCTGTTGCACCTAAGCATTAAAAATCCAACTGCCATTACAACCATACTAACAATACATTCCCGAGTTCCATCATTGTCAAAATCCATCTACAAATAATAAGTAGTAGTAACAACATGAAAAGTAGAAGATAATAGATAATTTCTTAAAAATAAGTTCTTTCAGCAGCAAACAAAGGAGAAATAGAAAGAAAAAAAAGTCAAAGATGGGGACGTGAAGTGGTATAACAAAACATATGAGGGCTGGTGCATGCACATATCTATCATATCTACCACTTGCTTCTGGATGTTGAACTGATCTACTTGAAACTATACACCACTTTCTTGGAATTGAAATAATACAAAATTTACTGCGCTCTATGAAAAACACCTCTTGCCATATGATTATGGTAGGAGATGTGAAATTTGTTTTTAGTTTGATAGATCGAAGAAGTATACTTTATACTTAAAGATGCACAAAATCAGGTTTTGGATTCATGACTAAAGTCACTAATTAACACAAACATGAACACTTGAGATTATTTCCTTGAAGTTGTTCTTTGAAGTTTATTATGTACATAGAAGTGCACAACTTCAATACATCATTATGGATTATAAAATCTTTAATTTAAATGTGAACATTCACATACTGAAGAACAAATTAGAAGAAGTACCAATATGATGACAAAATAATGTGTGTAAAGAAGCTTTCAACTAATATAAGCATCATGACTTATCTCGTAACCAATCTAAATTATCTAAAATAATATATAAGACTAACATGTTCATAATTATCTGTATCAGGTAAAAACACACAAATGAATTGTTATTTCCTCTTAAGTGAGAAAGAAGGAAAAAAGGGGAAATACGAAACACTATAATGAAACAGAGGAGACTTGAACGAGCAACAACGAATGATGTGCGACCCTCTCTCTGCAATAACTTCTCACAGTACGCTCTGCAATAACTGCTCACCACTTCATCTCCACCCCCCGCTCTCTCTCTCCCTCTCACTCGCAGCACCCTCACGATACGTTCTCTGCAACAAGTCCTCACCACTTCATCTCCACCTACTCTCTCTCTCTCTCCCCCTCCCTCCCTCCTATGTTAGATCTGCAATAACTCCTCCTCTAGGGGTGTTCACCGGTTTGGATCGACCCGATGAACCCAACGATTCGAATCGACCCAATCTCAATTGGGTCGGATCGGATCGTTGGTCAAGTTGAACTCGAACCGATCCGACCATAACTCGATCACCAACGGGTCGGGTACGATTTCAATTTTTTGAACCCGATCAACCCGACCCAACCCGGTGATCCAAACTTTTATATATTTTTTATTAAATTTAAATAATTGTATTCTTATTAATAATTTTATATTACTTAAAATTAAAGTATATTATAAATTTATACTTTATATCCTTTAAAACATTATAAAACATTAAAAAAATATGTTTCTTTATTTTTTAAAATATAATTGATGTTAAGTATTATAAAAAGTAATTAAAAATATATGAAAAAATTTAATCAGATAAATCGATGACCCGATCCGATCCAACCCGACTCAATGAAGGTCGGATTGGATCGGATTCGATGACTATTTTGTCATCAACTCGACCCAACTCAACCCGAACAAAATCAATCGGATTGGGTCGGATTTGAGTTCCCGTGAACACCTCTATCCTCCTCACCACTTCCTCTCCACCTACTCTCTCTCTCTCTCTCTCACCGCCATTCCCCNACAATGCTGAAAAAATATTTCATAGGTCACTCCCTTCACCGTCGTCAGATCCCATCGCCGGTTACAACAAGTTCTGCCCCCTTTTACTCTCTCTCTTCGTAGACCGTCCTCTCTATTTGTTCTCTCTATCTCCATTCTCTCTCTCCTCAAACTGAAAAATAGAGAAACACGACGAACTACTAAAATAACACAAGTTTACTTACCTGGACACGACGACGACGACGAGGACGGCGATCTGAGTCGTGGAAGGAAGAAGATCTGCAACTGCTGTGTACTTCAAGCGCCTCTAAAGTCCGCATGTAGATAAACGATTTATGAAGGCTAGCTCTCCAGCGAATAAAATCTTCGACAAAAAATAAAATCACCTTCGAAGTGTTGTATACGTTTCAACTCGACTTTCAGAATGTTTAAAAAAAATATATTTTTTAAACTTTGAGTCAACTTTTATCGTGTATTCCAATTTCACATGTCTACAGTAACATGTAAAAGTGATTCCATCGGCTGTAGTCAGATTTCCAATTCCAACTATCTTAAACAACTTGGAAAAGTGTATTACAGTAGTTCATATTACATGTAAAACCTATTACAACATACCAAACTTGCCATAAATATCGAGTGTACGGATATAAACGCGACTCTTTGCACACAATGAAAAGCGTGTGATAGTGTCCTAAAATAGAGTTAATAATCTTATATTTAGGTTTTAGACTTGTCATTTTAGTTAAAATTTGTTTTTTTTCCACGTTAATTTAAATATTAAATTAGTCAAGCACGATAAATTTAGAGTAAAAAATCAAAAGGAGTAATAAAATAAAATTATTAACGCTATGAGGTAAAAGATTGAGCTCGTGCTCCTACTCACTAGTTGAATGGGCCCGGCCCAACTACGAATGATTTGGAGGGTAATTTGGTCAGATGACGCACGAAAATATAAATAAAAAAAATCCGTCGTCGAGCTCCGCCTCCCACAGTCGCGAGCGAGAGGGTTTTAGGGTTTTGCGAGGATTTTAAGCGCTTCACTTCTTCAACATCGATCCTTCACTGTTCTTCTTCTTGGATCGGTATTTTTGGATTAGGGCTTTTGGATCTCTTTCCATTTCAGCAATTCGTCACCATGTGGGCGCTTCGTGGAGCTTCTTCACAGTCCCGGAGGTAATAGAAATGGAAGTTTCTTATAATATCATGTTAAACCTTGTCAAATTTCGATCATTTCGTATCGGACTACTTTTTGTTAGCTGTGATTTGCATCTCTTTTTGTGTTTCGAAGCAGCTTATTGCATGTTGGCGCCTTTTGGAGCCGGAATGGTTGCATCAAAGGATTTTATAGTGTTATTATCTTTTTGTTACTTCGTTTACATCTTTTGTTTTATTTGTGTACGCGTGTTTTGTTCCTAGTGATCGGCACTGGTTAGAGGATATCTGAAAAATCGCATTTTTATTTGCATTAAGAAGTAGTTGGTAAGCATCGTCCTTGAACTGGACTTTTTTTCTTTTGTATTGAGATATACTGGAGTTTATGGACATCGCAGTTTTTTTCTTATTGTTATTATTATGATAATTAATCTGTTTTGTCATGGTTTACTCTAAGTGGGTAATCCTGCAAGCTGAATACTTGCATTTAGCCATAATCTCTCTTTAGCCTGCATAGAGATCTCAGAGTGATACATTATTTATAATAAGCCAAAAGTATGCATGATCGGGAATTTCATATTGATTTCGACTATGATGCACTCTGAGTTTCATCATGCAATTGCAAGATTAAGACAACTGAAAATTTCCAATTTTGATTACCATGCAAGAAGTTACATATCTTGACTTCTTATTGTGTTATTTTATATAAAAAATGCAGGGGTTGCAATAAATTCCTTACGGTTTGCCGCACTTTTTGCACAAGTTCAACTTTAACAAGCAGTAGCATTGAACATGAAGGAATCCATGAGAAAAAAAGTCTTGTACATGGAATTTTTGGCCTTCCAAGTACAATCTCCTGTAGTCCTTCGGATCCTGTAAAATCTTATGTGTGCTCTAGATATATGTCCTCGCAAGCTGGAGAGAAATCAAAAGACAAGGATGATGATTTAGAGGATGGTTTTTCTGATTTAGATGTATCTACGACAGCCGATGAAGCAGATGTTGCAGGGAAAGTAGATGAGGGCTTGATATCTGAAGTAGAAATATCTGGTGACGATTCTGATGGTGATGATGTTACATCACTAGGTTTATCAGATACTGAAACAGATGTGGGCACCAAAACGGGAACATGGAAGAAGGCTCACTCACCACTTTTTAAGCTTATCATGGAAGCACCACGAAACTCTTTCAATCACGAACTTGATAAATGGGTTGAAGAAGGTAACCCTTTAGGACGAGGTGAAATTTCTCTTGCTATTCTCAACCTTAGAAGAAGAAAACTTTATGTGAAAGCTCTACAGGTGATTATTCTTTCCCCAGCTAACTTGAAAGAGGATTAAGTTTTATGTTTGTTTTCTGGGTGAAATCAGGTTCTTTCTTTTGTTTAGCTAATAACAAACTATATTTACTGGAGCATGAACATTGGGGCAATGATAAAGTTCTTCATTTCTGGTCCAACTCTTGTGATCAACTCATGCACCTTACTACTGGAGACCTGTATATGATATTTGATGGTTTTGTGAAGTAGTAATTCCTTTTTAATGCAAATTGTGAGCCTTAAATGTCCCACAATTTAGTTAAAACCAACTAGCTGAGCTGGTGAAAT
Source organism: Pontederia paniculata (assembly GCA_001647135.1). Classification (NCBI taxonomy): domain Eukaryota; kingdom Viridiplantae; phylum Streptophyta; class Magnoliopsida; order Commelinales; family Pontederiaceae; genus Pontederia; species Pontederia paniculata. The sequence continues at coordinate 64,560 of LTAE01000624.1, forward strand.
CAATAATCATAGTGTCTGGCAATTAGCTTGGCTTCTCATACTGAAATGGCGACAACATATATTATTTCTATTAAATTGTAGTTACAATTTCAGTCCTGTAGTAAGTATACATACATCTAGTGCATTTCCAGGTGGATAATTTTTTTTAGACAACATATATTTTCACTTTTCTTACATTTAATAAAAATATCATATAGACCACGTCAAGGCAACCTTGATACCGAGCTAAATAAATTGCATGTGTTGGATATGTGCAGCTTTGTAGCTAACTAGCCTTCTCTTGCTGAGAGATTAATCCTTACTGCCATAGTTATTTTGTCCTTCAAGAAACTAATCTATGCATATTACAGGAGCATGTCTTCCGGTTATTTCAGTATTTCTTTACAATCAAATGTGGGATTTAATTATTTATCATAGGCTTGTATCCTTTTTCATTGGTCTATTGTTTCTCTGCCAAAAGTACCTGTCCCTAGTGTAATGACACAGTCCTTCTTTGGTAGGACATATTTCATTTTTGTAAAAAAAGGAACATTTCTCCTCATTAACGGATGGAAGTTCAGACCTAGCAAACTCCATATCCAGTTTCTTTTTAGATTTTCTACAATTTTGAGATAGCTTTGACTGACAAGTTATCCAAATGGATAGTTTGTCATAATCTGATAAATTTGTGCTAGTGTGTTGGAATTTCTTGACCAATCATTATCTAAATATTAATTGCTTTTGCATTATTTGGAACACTCATGACATGCTTACTTTCATGTTTTCAGTTTGTTGAATGGCTGGAAGCCAATAATCGTATTGAGCTTGTAGAGCGTGATTATGCTTCCCACTTGGATTTAGTTGCTAAAGTACATGGTCTTCATAAGGGTGAGAAATATATCGAGAAAATTCCGAAATCCTTTAGGGGTGAGGTTGTCTATAGAACTCTTCTAGCTTACTGTGTTGCTGCTGTCAATGTAAAGAAAGCTGAAGAAGTGTTCAATAAAATGAGGGATCTTGGATTTCCGATGACGACCTTTGCCTGCAATCAGTTGCTTCTACTCTATAAAAGGATAGATAGGAAGAAGATTGCTGATGTCCTGTTGATGATGGAGAAGGAAAATGTCAAGCCATCACTCTTCACATACAGGCTCTTGATAGACACCAAAGGGCGTGCCAATGATATACTAGGAATGGAGCAAATTATAGAGACAATGAAAGCTGAGGGAGTGGAGCCTGATCTGTTGATTCAAGCAATGGTCGCAAAGCATTACATTTTTGCAGGATTTAATGACAAAGCAGAATCAGCTTTGAAACAGATAGAAGGTGATGATATCAAGGAGAACCGTTTTGTCTGCAGGGTCCTCCTTCCTATATATGCTGATCTTGGCAAAGCAGATGATGTAGCAAGGATCTGGGAGGTCTGTGAGACCAATCCTCGCATGGAGGAATTTCTAGCTGCAATAGAGGCATGGGGCAAACTTGGGAAGGTTGAAAATGCAGAGAAAGTCTTCAAAGATATGGTTAAGAAATGGAAGAAGCTCTCGTCAAAGCATTACAATGTGTTGTTAAAGGTTTATGCAAACCACAAGCTTCTGGGCAAGGGAAAGGAGTTGGCAAAGAGGATGGCAGATGATGGTTGCAGAATTGGTCCTTTGACGTGGGATGCGCTGGTGAAACTATATGTGGAGGCAGGAGAGGTGGAGAAAGCTGATTCCATATTGCAGAAAACATCTGAGCAGAGTCAGATGAGGCCCCTATACAGCTCATACATGTATGTGATGGACAGCTATGCTAAAAGGGGGGACATCCACAATGCTGAAAAAATATTTCATAGGTTGAGGCAGACAGGATATCTTGGGAGAATGAGGCAGTATCAGTCATTACTTCAGACCTACATAAATGCAAAGACTCCAGCTTACGGGTTCAGGGAAAGAATAAAAGCGGATAACATGTTTCCAAACAAGGCAGTGGCAGCACAATTGGCTGCAGTTGATGCCTTCAAGAAAAATCAGATTTCAGATTTACTCGATTAGTTAGGAGATTACTGTGTGAACTTGTTCTGTCAAAAGATTAGCTCGTCTAGTTGTTTCATGTAAACTCTGAACACAATTCATTTTAAACCAAATTAATGTCTTGCTATCGATGTTTTGGTTGTGTAGTTTAGCAATGGTTATGATATATGTAGTTCAAATGACAACATAAGCATGGTGCGCTGGTTCTCCTTTCTGATTTTTTTATTTTGATTTATCTTTTTCGTACGATGACCTCTTTTTATAATTAAAAAAATGTTGTTAAGATAAAATAATTGGTATGAGTAGGTACAAGGTAGTATGTTTTCCTTAAAATTTTCCTAGACTTTAGACCATCCAAATTTCTGTTTTTTTTTGTCATGTTTTAAACTAATTTGTTTTTTTTTTCTATACACGGATGACATAATCGAAAAACTAATCTTGTTTAAAAAATAAAATAAGTAATTATTTTCTTAGAAAAAGTTACAGAATCATGTCTCTATATTTTGAAAAATAAAATTCGAAAAAATAGTATTAAGAAGATATTTATCTTGTATGCATCATATATTGTACTATTTTTTAAACTATGCATAACACGTGATTTTTGCTCACTTTTCCCTACTCTGAAATAATAAAACTTATTTTCTTATAAAAGTGTAAGTTTTGGAACATATATTCCAAAATAGTAAGAATTAAAAAACAAACACACAATACAATTATTCCGTTTGTATCTTTTATTAAAAAAAGTATTATTAACTTTTTGTTCTATCTACTCATATCCAATTTTTTATTATTGTTGTTATAATGACACATGACATACATATTTGATAGATATTGTTTATATTTACCTTTTAAACAAATCATTTTTCCATCATTTATTTAAATAATATGTATTATTTTTATTAGCAATGTATTATTTCAAAAATTAAATTCAAAAGAGTCGTATCAAATTTGATGAATTTTACATTAATAATTTTTGTGTAAAAAAATACACAAAACAAGCTGGGTCGCCAACTAGAGTATAACAATGAACTCAATGACCCTGATTAATACAAGAATAAAGTGAGAACAAGTACTTTGTTTTTATTTATGCAATCAAGCATGTAGAATAATTTGTTCTCGCCAAAAATCACATGTGATTTGCGAAGCACGAACAAAATGGTCGTTCCTTTTTTTTCTTTATTAATTTTGCTTTATTAAATTATTTTATCTTACAAATACATAATAATATATAATTAACAAAATTTTAGCATTTATTGAATTTTGCATAAAAGTGCACTGTTATACATAAATGATAATAAAATATAATATTATAAATATTTAGATATTAACAATTTTTAAATATTAATTAATTATTATATTATCATAATATGGGATAATAATATATTTATTAAAAATATAATAGTGGGAAATATTATTTAGCTTGTCTTTCCAAGTACTAGTTAATTACTATAATATCATAATTAATTATTAGTTAATACTTTATTGATAATAAAACATAGAATAATTATATGATATTAGAACCATGCTAATTTGTATAATTAAAATTAGCACTAACAAATTTTATTGTTATTTAAAAATTATTCAACTCAATAAAAGAATTATATTAATTATTTATTTATAATTAACAATTTTAATACATACCTAATTATGTTTAATAGATGTATTTAATAAAATGTAATTTTTTTCATTCTCGTTTCAATCAAATACTATTTAGTTTTGATTACTGAAATACTAACTAATCAGCTAAACACATCACAAGAATATTCCACTCTTATTCTTTTCATAAAAATAGAAAAATGTGTCCTACTAATTCCTGAAACCCTTATTCTCACACCAAATAGGCCAATGTTGTCTATAATCAAATTGAAATTGCTTGATTTTGTTGAGGCTAATGCTCATATTAGTAATTGCTAAACAATCTAGTAAATGTTGGAGCGACGTAGTAAAGTAACTTCCCCTTTTTAAGAATATCTTACATTCGAGTTCATGCATATATATAGAAGAATTGTTGAAACTTTTGTAGCACCCAAGATTTTAACTAGAATTTATTAAATAATAATATTTTTATTAGTGGATTTTAAGTTAGATTTAAATAATAGAGTCATATTCATTTTAAATTTAGAGAAAGCCTTAGAGATCCCTATAAATAAACCCTTAGAGGGAAGAGAAATTCTCATTCTTTTCCCTCAATCTCCAATTGTCACGATTTTCTCCCTTATCTCTTTTCCACTTTCTCTAAGTGCGGAGATAAGAAATAGTTTCCTTCCCCTTGGTTTCTCCTCTCTCTTCTCTCTTTTAAATCTATACCAAAAATCCTATTAAGAGAGTGTGAAGGAGATGAGAATAGCGCGAGGATCAAGGGAAGGAGGAGAACAAACACAAACGAGAAAGAAGACATTAGATTATCAAGGTATGTAAAGAGGATAACCTTATGGCATTGCATATGTGAATGATTGAATAAAATAATTTTAGAAAGATTGTTAGGATATAATCCCTACGTTAAAGTTATAATTTATGCACCAAATCGTTGAAAGTATTATGCATGGATTGATTTCGGGGAAGATGGAGACTACAACCTTCGCGGGTATTGATGAATGATAGATAGATCCTCCCTCATTCTCTAGGTGTCCAATCTTAATTATTGGTTTTGAACAAAGTCATTAGGGTTTGGATGAGATTCATCGAGGTCTTGGTTAGGCGACGAAATTCATGGTCCGTGAACTTTATGTCATGGGGATGAATCGGGTAGACGCCGATAGTGTCACGACTACAAACTAGAATTCACAGCCTATGAACTTCTTGTCATGATCGTGACCCGAAAGTCATGCCCGTGAACGTATGGTTATGGTACATGAAGTTAATGAGAGGAGATTGATGCTCTGGTCATGCCCGTGAGAGTGCAACATAACACCCGTGAAACTGGATATCACGTCCGTGAATTTATGGTTATGGATCGTGAAGTTGAAGAGGAGATCAGTGCATCACGCCCTTGAAATCAGATGTTGTGCTTGTGAATGTATGATTACAGGTCGTTTAATTGAAGAGAGGAGGTTGATGCTTCGGACATGCCCATGAGAACAATCGTCATGCCCGTGAGACCAATTGTCATGCCCATGAAGTAAGTTGTCATGCCCCGTGAAGTTGAATCTTACGCCTGTGTGATTTCACGTCCTTTGAAGATACCCATGACTCGTGATGAAATTGAAACTAAAAATGAATGCATAAATATATATAACATGTAAAATACGTTGTGCCAACCCGATGTGGACCGCGTCGATATTCGACGTGGGCTGCGTTATGTATGTTGAACGATAGTGTAATGCTTTATTTTATTGTAATGACGGTTTAATTGCATTGGATGTGTTCCTTAGTCTATGTATTGATTTAGGATGCCTGAAAGTTACCTCAAAGTGTGCGATCTACTCAACTGAAAATATGATTAAAGATGATTAATGATTGTGATTGAATTTGCACCTGAAGAGAAGAACCCCTTCGATTGCATGATTCTAAAACTTAAGTTAAACATAAGTCATTTAAAATATCATCTCCCAAATAAGTAGTACCATAAGAATCCATTTCCCTTTGGGGTATCAAGTCTCTCAAGTGATTGAGCCTTGCGACACCATTTAGCAAGCCAATAAAACATCTACCTATCTCTTTATAACCATTGAAAATATACTACACCTCACCGAATGCGAGACTTGCGTTGCATTTGGCACGTGGAACCACGGCTAGAACCTGGTTGGTTCTAGTGTTTCATCCGGTTCTGTCAAACAATGTGATTTTGGCAGAACCGGGCATAGATCCCGAGACTAGAACCTTAGATCACATGACCCGATGTTTTCGTCGTTGGTTCGTGTTGCAACTTTTTTTTCTTTAGACACAACTCTTTTTTAGTTTTTTTTTCTGTTTTCCTTTACTCAACTTTTAACTTCAAATAATAAGTTTTAATTTCACACTAACTTAATAATGTAACTATAAAACTATTAATATCCCATTATATTTTTTAATTAATATTTTTAATTATTTTTATGATAATATTTTATTAATTTAGATGTGAGATTAAAATAATTTTATTAAATTATTAATCATGTTATTCATGAGAATAATTTCATATTATTTAAATTTATTTTGTAAGAAAAAAGTATTACCTTATATTTAATTTATAATACAAATTATTTATCAGTATAATTATTAATTATTTAAACAAAATATTTTTTATGAAAATATTATTAATTAGTTTGTTAGATTAAATATATTTTTTATTAATTATTAATAATTTTAGTTGATATATTTTACAAAAAAATATGAAAATATTAATTTATAAAATTAATTTTATATTATTTTGATTTTTTAATTCAATAAAGTTTTATCTTTATTAAAAATATATTTTATATTTTCAATTCTAAATATCTTTATAACATATTTATAATCATTATATTTTAGTTCATCTAAATATAATTAAAATTAATCCATCAAATTAAATTATTTATTAGAATACGAAGAATCCTAAGTTTTACTAAGTTTTAGTTGGCAAAAGTTATCTTCAGAAACTGGAACTCCCCCAGAACCGCTCGTTTAGGATATGACATGGTAAATGACTTGTAACTCAAGTTTTATAATTTTTATTTTTGTTGTATAATTTTGTACTATTTTTATAACTGATGTTTTTATATTTGAGGAATTATTATTATATTGATATTTTTACTTAGGTATATTTTTTACATTGATATTCTTGATGCTTATAAATATTTGACAAACAAGTACGGGAAACATATACCTTTTGCAGCGAAGTCAAGTAAAGGACAAACTTTTTTTCACGTCGAAAACTGGAGATATCACAGGTGACAAGAAAAGTTTATAAATTATAGGCATTAATAATATATCAATATAATAAACATGCCTAAATAAAAAAATATCATATAAAAATACCCTAAAACAAAAAAAAACAATTATCGAAATGTTACTAAATCATTCAAAAATATTCCTCAATTATTTGAATGTTACCAAGTTATACATAAATATACTTCAAATACCTCAAACCAATTATCATAGTCTTACCAAATAAGTATCTTAAACATAAGTAATTTACAATATCCTCTCCTGAAAAATAGTTCCCTCATGGGGGATCCAATTAGGAGTACCAAGTCTCACAATCAAGGAGGCCCTACTATATTTTTAATGATCATAAGGAAGTAGGTGTTTAGTCGACTTGTTAAAGGGTGCATAAGAAATGAGGGATTTTTTTCTCAAGCTTAGCTCTAAAAAATTATAATTATTAAAAGAATTTCATTGTCCATCTGTCTACTTTTTCTGTAAAACTTCAAATTCTTAACCCCCAAGTCCAATTAACTAAGCAGCCCATTAACCCTCCAAATGGCCCACAAGCCATTAAACCCCTAGGTATAAAAGGGGTGTGAACCAGAAATTTCTCTCATTTACCACCTCCACACTCTCTCTCTCTTCCTCTCTTCTCTCCATACCATCTTAAGAGCTAGGGTTTTAGGGAGCTCTCCACAAAGGCTTCAACTTAAGGTGGATTTATGAAGGAGGGGAAACTCTAGGGCAAGAAGAAGGAACACCAAGGGAAGGAGAGGAAGGCACTAGGGCTTCATCAAGCTTGGAGGGAAGGACTTAGGAAGAGGAAGAAGANGGTCATTGAAATTGTGAGCAACATCCCTACAATACGACCAACATGAGCGAGGGAAACACATAAATTCACAATCCAATGAATGCATTATTCCATGCAAACATTTGTGGCCAACAACATTCAAAGATAGAGGTCACTAATTAAAGCAAGCAGGCAAAAAAAGTGAAAACACTAGATATATCAATCTCATAATGAATCCCTAATTGAAAGTCAATTTTCTTTTGATAGTAAAATGAGGTATTCCATTATTATATTTGGTTTTCTTTTGTGTACATTGGTTGTCGTTGAAAGCAATATTTTCATAATCGGATCGGAGATCGGACCGGAGTGTCAACTAGGTCACGATTATATCGATTCGATTGGATTTAACCGGATTAGATCAGATTTTTTTATCAAAATAAGATATTTTATATATAAAAAAGAATAAACAATAATCTATTCATAGTCATTTAATACTTTAAACTTATAGAACAAATCAAGTAAGTAAATATCTCACTAAATATGTCAAGAAATTGAGAACATACATATTTTAGAATGATTATACACTATTAAATAATATAGTTGAAAGTTTTGAACAAAAATAAAAAAGTATTATGAAATTAAAAAAGAATGTAACAAAAAAATATTATGAGAAAGCGGAATAAAAAATTAAATATAAGACATGCAAGTTTTAGTTTTTATTATGCAATATAAGTAATTGATTATTCAGAAAAAAAATTATGAAAATAAGTTTTAGTTTTTATTATGCAACATAATTTATGAGAATATAACACGATCGCTTGTGTTTCGAACTCATGAGAATGCAGATAAAAAAAATAAAATAAAAAAAAGAAGGAAGATTGAGAAATGAATCAACGCTTACTTGTATTGTGAAGTCGAGATGCAAGTGATCCCCTCTTAGAGTTTTGCGGTATGAAGGTGGTTGAGTTTTCCCATTTCTTTATTCTACCAATATCGTTAAAAAATCCTATCGAAGTTCCAAAGTGAAAAAAAAATAAAAATTCAGAATTAACCAGTTTTGACAATTCAACCTGGTTTTACCAGTCCAAACCGGTTTTTTTATTTTTTTATCAATTTTGGGTTTTTATATTAAATCGGACCAAATTTTATACCGGTTCACGATTGAACCGGTTAAACCGGCCTCTCTGGTCTGATTTTCAGAACATTGATTGAAAGACAATGTTGATCATGGATGTGAAAAATATGTTTCTACGTAAAGAGGAAAATAACTTTGTTGGAAATAATAGATGGAGACTTATCATTTAATCCTTATTGTGGTGGATCTAATTTGGTTTCTATTTTTTACATATTTATATATTATTTTAGAAGTAATTTGAGGTTGGTTTTCAATTTGAAAAGAGTGGAAGCTCTTATGTAATAGAGGTTAGGAGCGATTACACTCTATTTAATATGAGGTTAGGAGGTGTTAAGTAATCACTTAATTTTATACGTAGTTTTCTATATTATTTCTTTTGATTTTGTTTGTTTTTAGTTTTTTCAAACAAACTCAATAAGAAGACCTTTGGCATAAAATAAAAATAAGGCAGTAACAGAGACAGAGCCCTTAACATAATTAACATTGTGCATATCAGGTTTCCTTTGCAGACAAACCAGACCTTGCAGGAAGGATCGGCGTGCTGTTGCACAAAAAGAGCTGCTCTGGATCTTGGAACCGTCATTCTCCTGCGTATTATGTAAAAGTCTTGGATTACATCAGTCGGCTCAAGAATTCCAACAATAACAACAGTTATTACTGTCGACGATCTTAATTGGATTTCGGAAATAGATTTCGTATCTCCAATCTTTCTATTCCTTTTACATGTTTATTTCCTTTTTTGTTCACTTTTGCTCTTTTTTTTCTTTATTCATTTGCCTCTTCCACTCAACAGCTTTTTCTTTAATCCCTTCTTTCTTATTTTCTTTCCTTTTTTTTGCGGCTTCTTTTTTTGTTTTATTTTTCCAAAAGTTTCTACCTACAATTCATAAATCAGATTGAGATGATTTATTGATCAAACCGCAGCTCCACCCATCACAAGCTTGGTGATCCCACATTCAGTTATGAGTTCCGCCAGCTCTCTTGTAACGCCCTAAGAGTTTGGCCCGTGGATGCATCGATACTCGTCGCATACCTTGGTGAAACGGAGGATGTAGGCAGTGACTAAAGCAGTCACAATGAGGAAAAATGTCTAAGCGGTGAAAACATGTCCGTGGCCCAGCCGTGCGTCGCCGTTTCCATGAGTGCGCCCCATGGAAAATACCCAAAAGATGAGGGACCCGAAAAGACCTTTAGGAGGAGGTCTTGATAGCTATGCTAGCTGAGTCGCACACCCAAATGATCACAATACGTCAAGAAGCCTCTTAGCAAGTCAGAAAATGACTTAGCCAAAAATTGGTCTAGCGCATGGGCGCGGCCCATGCATTCGGATGGGCGCGCCCATGAAAAATGGCCCGTTCCGATAGGCGCGCCCAGGCAGTGCAGCAGAGACCTGAAATGTGGGGAATTGACCATAGTTGACATTTGGTTGAAGATATGGTTATTTAGAGTAAAGGTAGTTACCATAACTACCCATAACTTCTATATATACCCCTGCAGAGTTGGAGCCATAGGGAGAGCATCTCTTGGCCGAATTCATTGATTTTTTGACAGAATCAAAGGGAATTTCGGGCTGCACAGTTTTAGTACTCATTTACCTATCTTCTAACATCTTCTCTTCAAGTTTCTTGGTGGAAACTTGACTGTTATCAACAAGGTCTGTTTTGGCTAAGTGTTGGCTAAAACAGTGAAGGGAACAAGGGCTGCTTGGGGTTCTTTTGGTGAAGAATTCCAAGGCCTGGCGCAAGTAAAACATTTATTGTGTAACACTCTGCTAACATCATCCTTCTCTATCATCAATATTGTTATAATTATATGGCCGTTATGGTCATAATAATAATAATTGTTGGAGTTCTTATTATGGAGATGATCGTTAGGGTCATCAATAGGTCATTGATTGTCATCAATGTGCTATAACGACCGGTAATGAAGAGGTGGATCATGACGAGTATTTGACCACTATAAATAGACTTGGAAGCCTACAAAGAGCCCCAATTCGTTGTTCAAAATTTTTTTCAATATTTTCAGTTGGTATCAGAGCGCTTAGGTCGTCGGCCTTCTCCTGGAGCCTCTACATCCGGGCGCCCAGGCCACCACAAAGTCCTTTCCGCGTCGCCCTTAACCGTTGTGCCACGTACGACAAGTGCTGGAACAGCTTCAGATCGCATTCGTCACTCATCAGGCATATGCATTATCGTGTCGCTTCTCCTCCGCCGCGATGGTGCTACAGACACAGCGAGAATATCGTCCAACCATTCCCAGAGCAGACACTGGTCACCGGCGGATCCACCACAGCAATCGGCGTTGATGGATCCTTCCTCCGGAATCGTCACCAATGCCGCATTTGCTGGCGAAAGATCTGGTGGTGGCGGTTTTTTCTTTTTTGTTGGTTCATCGAAAGAACAGAACGACCCCGTCGGATGAGGAGTCTCAGATCTGATGGTAGACTAGGAGGAGGCCAACCCGATCCACACTTCCGCCATTGGCGGCGCGTTTTTTCCTCCACACCGCGTGCAACTTTCCCTCTCTCCTGAATAACGGACGGACGTGCTATTGAATGACACATCAACGAGTCTTGGTTGGTATCAATCATTTTTTTTGTTCGACCATAAAAGGTATGTATTTTTGTAAAACCCCAAATTCTTAACCCCCAAGCCCAATTAACTAAGCAGCCCATTAACCCCCCAAATGGCCCACAAGCCATTAAACCCCTAGGTATAAAAGGGGTGTGAACCAGAAATTTCCCTCATTTACCACCTCCACACTCTCCCTCTTCCTCTCTTCTCTCCATACCATCTTAAGAGCTAGGGTTTTAGGGAGCTCTCCACAAAGGCTTCAACTCAAGGTGGATTTATGAAGGAGGGGAAACTCTAGGGCAAGAAGAAGGAACACCAAGGGAAGGAGAGGAAGGCACTAGGGC
>LTAE01000625.1:0-11484 GCA_001647135.1 Pontederia paniculata
CCCCCCCCCTCTTGGTGCCATTCCAGATCCTACAAATCTGAATAGACCCAATACCAATAGTCTTACAAGTTGTATCATTTCCCATAAGAACAACTCCACCTTCAATTGGCTTGTATGTGGAGAACTAATCCTTATTAGGACATATGGTACGAGCATCCAAAATCTAGAATTTATTCATTTGAATATCTGGATTTATTTATCGTCGTCACAACCAAAACATCTTTATATTTTCTCTCGGATACAATAGCATCTGCTACATCTAGCTTTTGATTTCCCTTGTCTTTGCTCTCATTTAACTTCTTATTTTTGTTTTGCAATTTGTACCACTCTTCCATGATATGACTCTTCTTTTTACAATAATTGCAGACTTTATCTCCATGCTTCGATTTAAATCTGGATCTATCTTGATTCGGATTTCCATTTTTATGTCTACCTCTTGCGATTAAATATAAGGCATGCTCATTTTATTTGTTGTTTGATCTCAATTTATCGTCAAGTTTTTTCTTACTCAGAAGTCTACCTTTAATATCAACAAACGTAAGCTTGTCCCTACCATATATCATAGTTCCTTTAAAGGTTTTATATGAAGATGGAAAAGAGTATAGAAGCAATAATGCTTGATCTTCATTATCAACCTTAGCATCTACATTTTTCAAATCGTTAATAAGGGTAACAAACACGTTAATATGAGATTTGATTGACGTACCTTATGTGCATACGAAAGGTGTACAATCGCTGCTTCAACACAAGTCGATTTGCTAGGATTTTTGTCATGTACAGAGTTTCCAACTTTAGACATAGATCTCCCGATGTCTTCTCTATGAGACTTCTTGAAGAGCATCGTTCGTCAGGCATAACTAGATCGCGGACATGGCTGTCTCATCAAGTTCCTCTCAGACGGACATCTTCATAGTATCGGGTTTCTTTCCCGATAACTTCTTCTTCAGTCAGTTCTGAACCAAGATGGCAAGCATCCGAACTGCCATAGATTGAAATTTGTGTTTCCGTCAAACTTCTCGATGCCATATTTTGTTGTAGTCATCATCGAGAAATAGATTGCAAAAAACCTCGTGCTCTGATATCAATTTGTTGGGAATGTAGGGCAAGGGATCGACCAAGAATTAAAATAATGAATTAAAATGAGAAAAAAAAGATTGACACACAGATTTTTAATGTGGTAAAACTCTCTTGATCAATATGAACAAAATATAAACATCCACAGGCAAAGGAGGCCATCATCAAAGAGTTTTCACTATCTAGGAAGAAGAGTGTACATCATTAAATCCTAACTCTTATTTATAAAGGTTCATACCCTCCCCTACCACCACAGATTTTCTTTTTTTCTCATTTTTTTTTCTTTCACAATTTTGAATACAGGATATAATAATTCAAGGCACAACAACAAATCTCCACCTTAACTTAAATTTTACATAACTCTCAAAAAAACTCATCATATCCTCCTTTGCCAAATGGCCCTCAATGGCCTAACTTGCTTTTTGTGATGCCAACCAATTCCGAACAGAATTCGAACTTGACAATAGATAAGCTCTTTGTCATCATCTCTATAGGATTGTCATGATTGCTGATTTTCTAAAGTTGAACATCCTTATTTTGCAGTACATCATGAACAAAATAATATCTCACATCAATATGTTTTGTCCTTTCATGATGCATCTGATCTTTTATAAGGTGTATTCCACTTTGACTATCACAGTATATGCTAGTAGCTTCCTTTGAGTTCTCCAACTAATCCTCTCAACCAGATGACTTCCTTTACAGCTTCAGTAACAACTATATACTCTGCTTCAGTGGTAGATAATGCTACTGTTTCCTGCAAAATAGTTATACAACTAACAACACAATAATCAATAGTAAAAACATAACATGTGAGAGATCTTTTTCTATCCAAATCTCCTGCAAGATATAAATCAATAACCAATTAGACCAACTGTACTTTTATCTAACATGCTTGAGAAGTGCCTCTTAGATATCGCAAAATCCACTTAAAGACTTGCTAGTGCATCTTCCCTGGATTAGACATTTTTTTATCTACTAACAACACTTACTGCTTGAGATATATCTGGACGAGTACAAACCATAGTATATATAATACTACCAACTGCACTAGAGTATGTAACTTTTGACATATACCTTACGCTATCATCTGATTGTGGAGAATATGAAGCTGAGAGTTTGAAGTGTGCTGCAATAGGGTTGCTAACTTACTTTCCATCATGCATTCCAAAACGCTCCAAGATTTTTTCAAAATATTTTTACTGAGAGAGAAAAAGTCTTCCTGAGTGTTTATCTCTAAAGATTTCCATCCCCAAGATTTTCATAGCAACTCAAAAAGTCATTCATATCAAACTTAGAACTTAATTTAGCTTTCAAATTGTTGATTTCATATATACTCTTAGCTGCAATCAACATGTCATCAACATAAAGCAACAAATAGATGAAGGATCCGTCAACAAGCTGATGCAAATAAACTCAACTATCATACTTGCTTCTCATAAATTAATACGCAACATAAATGAGTCAATGATTTTATACCATTGAAAAGGAGATTGTTTGAGTCCATACAAAGACTTTTTAAGATGGCATACATGACCTTCTTTACGTTCAGCATGAAAACCCTCTAGTTGATCCATGTATATATCCTCTTCAAGATCACCATATAGAATGTTGTCTTAACATCTAGTTGCTCAAGTTCAAGATTATGCATAGCATCAACAACAATTATAGTACAAATTGAAGTATGTTTTACAATTGGAGAGAACACATCATGAAAATCTAACTCCCTGCACTTGACTTTAACCTTTTGCAGCCAACTTTGCTTTGTATTTAGTGTCTTCATTACTAAGTCCTTCCTTCTTCTTAAACACCCATTTCTAGCCAACAATCTTCTTCTTAATCGGTGGTTTCACAAGCTCTCAAGTGTCATTTTTTTATAGAGACTCCATCTCCTCTTGCATAGCTATTTCTTATCTGGTGTAATCTAGAGCTTTTATTGCTTCCTTATATGTGGAAGGAGCAGGAAATTAAATATTTTAAGCAACACTCAAAGTATAAGATACCAAGTCTTCAAAATACAATCTTTGTGGTATTTTTGTTTCTCTCCTCTATCTGTCATGATCCAACAAATATTATTGTTTAGTCTTAGGAGATGCTTGAACTTCAGGAGCAACATCTTTGGTTCGAATATCTTTCTCTTCATTAGAAGAATTGATAAGTTCCAGCTCCACCTTCTCTAAAGCATTATGTTTTCGTGTATCATCAATCACAAACAACTCTTTTCTCGAGTGAAGCATCACATATTCATCAAAAGTAACATCTCTACTCAGAGTAAAGTTCTTAGTTTCAGGACACCATAAACTATAACCTTTAACACCAGATTTATGACTAAGAAATGTGCACTTTCTAGCTCTAGGTTCAAGTTTTTCATCATTTAGATATGCATATGCAGGAAAATTGAAAATTCTTAAATGTGAGTAATTAGGAGGATGATCGACCATACTTCTTCAGGAATCTTCAAATCCAATGATCGATGAGGGGATCGATTGACTAAATGAGATGCTAGGTTGATAGCTTCTGCCTAAAAATCTTTTCCTAATCTTGCATTTTATAATGTGCATCGAGTTCTTTCAAGTAGAGTTATGTTCATTCTTTCTGCGACGCCGTTCTGCTATGGAGTTTTTACAACTATGCAGTGTCTTATAATACCTTATTTCTCACAGAAGTCATTAAACTTTGAAACACAAAACTCAAGTCCATTATTTGTTATCAGTCTCTTAACAACCTTTTCAGATTGTTTTTCTAACAAAGTTTTCCACAACTTAAATGCCTCAAAGACATCATCTTTATTTTTCAAAAAGTAGACCCAAACTTTTTTGAAATAGCCATTGATAAATGTAAGCAAATATTTATTACCTCTCATTAAAGGAACTTGAGAAGGACCCCATAAATCTGAATGGATGTAATCTAGTGTTCCCTTCGTCCTTTGAATTGCCGAATTGAAATTGACTCTCTTTTTCTTCCCAAAATTATAATGTTTACATAATTCCAACTTTCCAACTTTTGGCCTTGGAAGAAGACCTCTATTGCTTAGAACTTGCATGCCCTTCTCACTCATATGACCCAAATGCATGTGCCATAATTTTGTAGAATCTTCTTCTGAAATGGATGATGAAACCGTTACTGAACATGTTACAATCGAACCGAGAAGAACATACAAGCTACCAATTTTTTGAACCTTTATTTAGCACAAGAGCACCCTAAGAAATCTTCATTCTATTGGACTCTATAACAGCTTTGCAAACATTTGAGTCTAGAACATCAAGAGAAATGAGATTTTTTTTCAGATTAGGGACATGTCTGACATCTATTAAGGTTTTGACAACTCCATCGTACATCTTATTCTGAATAAACCGAGTACCAATAGTCTTACAAGCTGCATTATTGGACATAAGAACAAATCCAGTTTCAATCGTCTTGTATGTGGAGAATCAATCCTTATTAGGACACATATGGTATGAGCATCCAAAATCTAGAATCCATTCATTTGAAAATTTTGATTTATTAGTCGTCGTCACAACAAAAACATGTTAATTTTCATTCTCGGCTACCCAAGCATCTGCTACATCTGACTTCTGATTTCCCTTCTAGTTGCTCTCATTTAACTTCTTATTTTTGTTTTACAAATATTGCAATTTGTAACACTCTGACTTGATATGGCCCTTCTTCTTACAATAATTGCAAATTTTATCTCTATGCTTCGATTTGCATTTGGATTTATCTTGATTCGGATATCTTGTTTGATGTCTTCCTCTTGTGATTAAACTTGAGCAATGCTCATCTAATTTGTTGTTGGATCCCAATTCAATGCCTAATTTTTCGTTACTCAAAAGTTTGCCTTTCATATCAACAAAAGTAAACTCGTCCCTATCGTAGATCATAGATCGGCCTAAGCCCTCTGCTACTGCCATAGATTCTCTTTTTATTCTCATTTTTTTCTTTCACAATTTTGAGTAAAGGTATAATAATTCAAGACACAACAATAATATGTGTTATATTTATTTTACTTTTATTATGTATAATAACTCTAACACCATAGGCAATTTGATCACTTCATTATTTATGTATTTTTTTTACATATATGTAAATATGTATGTATTATAATTATTTTACTTTTATTTTCTAATTAAATAATTATATTTATTTTACTTTTATTTACTAATTGCAAATGAGGAAATAGACAATTAGCTTGTTTTATAATTTAGGTAGCTTTACCACTTCATTATTTATTTTAGTTATATATAATATGTATGCATTATGTAATATGTATGCACTTTTTTCTTCCACGTGAAAATGGTATCTTTTCATCTTCCTACAACCATATTATGAGTGAGAATGAATATAAATAGAGAAAATGGCCACTTATCAAACACTCTTATCATATTGAATGGTGTTAATATCCATTTGGGAATTGAAGGAAAAAACTAAATGATTATGGATATTCTTAAGTTGGGAAGCTGAAGAAAAAAACTACTTAAACTTTAAGGTCTTGCATTAATCGATAAAGTTTCATTAATATCTCATTATATATTAGTGATTAACGATTTAAAATTGTTGATTTTTTTTAATTTAAACAACAATGAATATCTTTCGCTATTAAAAATATATGAAATTGGAATGTGCATGAAAGTGTATATATATAAGTTTGTATATGCATTATATCATGATACACTTTTTTCTTTCCATGGATATTTGAAGTTCGTGCAATAAGGAATGCAAGTTCCCTATTGTTCGATAAAAAAATACAAGAAATTTTACTTCTTGTTGTACTTCAATTGCTTATTATTCAATACAACTTTATTTCTTTCTCTGTTATTGTTACTTCAATAAAAGGTATAAGATCCATATTAAAGTAAGGGATGACACGGGAGAAGACAACATTTGTGATGTTTAATGTTGATACCGGAAAATGCTAGATTCCTTAGCCCACAAGTTATTTAATCGGCAATCCCCAACAAGAATACCATCCCAATACATCTTGAGACATTTTGTGAGAAGAAAATTGTCTTCAAGTTAAAACTAAATTGTTACAATTTGAAAGAGAGAGTTGCGAATTTTACAATCCTTAAAGTGTTGGTGGTGGATGAAAAATTAGAGATGCAGCATGTAGTGCAAACAAAGGAGAAGATAATTTGATATTCTTTCTAAGTTATTTTGCATTATCATACAATTTAAATGTTATCTTGTGTAAACCTAAGAGGAGCAAAAAAAAGGATGAAATGTTCACTTTTGTGTTTCATTTAACTTCCAACAATGTATATTTTAATTAAGTTTTTTTCATGAGTTGAATATCTATTAAATAAACTTCTCTTTTGTTTTTTTTAGGGAAAGTTTGTGACAGAAGATTATCAATGTTAACTTATGTAAACAAAGAAAACAAATATAACAATCAAGGTGTAATTATTAAGATTATGATATGTCATTTATTTTCTATTTAAAAATATGCAATATAAAAGCTCCCTCTTATACTAGTAGGAGGACCAACAGGATTGACTTTGATGTACCTTCAAATCTATCATATGTAGATACACAAAGTACCAATATGTCAACTTAGCAAGAAGAGGAAGATGAACATGATAGTTTCTGATGATGAGTAGGTTGTTAGTGATGGTGACAATGTGTAGATTAACAATAATGATAAATTTGTATTATTTTAAAATTATAAGCTTGATGTGACACATTTACTCTATCTTAATATTTTATGCATGTACTCTACGGACTATGTTAAGGCATGTTACTTTTTGTTTTTGTTTTAAATTTCATTAATATCTTTCAAGTTATAATTTAATGTGCTTAATGGTTGGGATATATATTTTTTCTCAAGCTTGTGCAAGTATGGTTGCTATCCCAAATCACTTTGGTCACAACTCATTATCACATATGCAAGGTCTCACTTATTTTTATATAGGCAAGTTTGTAAAATAGGATGGCCAGTGTGTGATTATATGTATAAAGGAACAAAACATAAACCAAGGGAATATTATTTTTTGTCTTTCTCATTTATTTTCTATTTTGAAGAATATATAGAAACATAAGTCTAAATGCTTCTTGTTATACTAGCAGGAGGAGATTCAAGTGCCTTTAAATTTACTGGAGGTTGAGACCAATGGAATGTAAATCTATTAATTGAGCAAGAAGGAGCAAGAAGACGAAGATATGTGAACTGGGAGTCATAGTGATAAGAACAACAATTACTCTTTTTCTTATAAGACACTTACTTATCTTAATGTATGCACATATTTTTAAACTTATGTTTAGAAATGTTACTTAATTTTTTTTTTATTTTAGACCTCAAAATTTTAATGTAATACACTTATTGTGAAGATGAATACTTTGATCATGCTTTTGTAAGTATGATTGCTACAATAATATATTTAATTCAGAGATGCAATAAGTGCATTACAGAAAAACTTTGAGATTAAAATAAAAAAAAGACGTAAGATTCTAACAAGAGTCCCGCAAGCGCATGGGGCCTTATTTGTATTAATAAAATATCGATCTCACAGGGAAGCGACCGAGTACTAGAATTATGATCTCAAATCGTTATTTAGACGGTTAGAGTTAGGAGAGAAAAGTCTACACTACAATTAAAACTAAATAAAAAGAATGCGAAAAGGGATGCAAATGCAACATGCAACTAGGCGGAAATATATATAAGAAATGTTCTAGGGTTTCCAATCCGTATAGGGTAATCATGCAAAAGGTTAGTGATATAACATGCAATAGATTCTTGCTTCACTCCATAATTCATGCATTCCTCTTTCAAGGCAACACAATTCTAACTAAGGTTACAGAATAACACTTTCGTGCACCCACGCTAACAATAGTTGAATTATATTCATGAGCTTGTAGAAGCAACACAAGATGATTCTATTTCTATACATCACACTTTGTATCTCATTAGGTAAAGCTACTAGTTCGATAAGATGACTTTCATCACTTAACAACCTAGGATAACTTCAATGAGTTAGCTACTCCCATAAAAATTTAGCATCACATTTACCAAATAAAAGATTCACAAGCATGCATAATCACCATTCCAAAGCACTTAAACTCTAAACATCATCTAGCCCTAAAACAAAGGGGAATTAGCTATGCATGACAAGAGAGAAGAGAAGGAGAAAAATAGAAGATAAAAATACCATAAATCTACAAATCCAAGGTTCATACACTAGCATCAAACATAAAGTAAGTTTATAATACCACAAATCTAACATTCCACTTACAAGAATATTTACAAGCATCAAACCCTAGAATGAGCCTCTACTTCTTCCTCTTGGAGCTCCCAAAATCGGCGCCCTAAGGGGCTTCTACTGTGTAAAAAAGGCTCTTCCAGTTCTCACCTCTAAATTCCCTTTTATACTACTGTTCCCTAGGGCCACCAAACTTTACGGTTCAATAAGAGCTGCTACGGCTTCATATGGAATGCGCTAGGGCCAAAGTGTAATGCGCTAAGGGCCCTCCAAGTCCGCTACGACTAGAAAATAGCTGCTAAATACGGTCAAGAAAAGAGGCACTACGACCTTGAAGGCTTGGCTACGGTTTGGAGGGCTTCATTACGGGCATATGGAGTTGTCACTACGGTCTAGCATGTGGTTGAAGTCGGTTGAACCTATTCATGCACTGTTGGGTGCAGTCGAACCCTCCAATGTCGGTTGAACCTTCATAATTCACTGAAATTGTGTGCATGTCACATTTCTTTGAGGAATTGATTAAAATAAAGCATAAATCACATCATAATGCTATGTTATAGAGATAATATGATCATCATGTATGTGCATTTATCACACTTATCAACTCCCCCTAACTAAATATTTGCTTGTCCTCAAGCAAATGTTATAATTGGTGGATTTTAATAATTCATATCATACACAACATATCATCATCAAGTAAAGAAATACAATTGCAAGAATTTGAAAAAAGTATAACATTTAAGTCCTCAACATTGGGTTGAGTCACTCCCGCTAATTCCCTACACATGCCATTATCCATTCCAAGAGGTCATAGTTCACATCACAAACCTAACTATGAGTGTAGGTCAAGTTTTCATAAGCTTTCGGGAACAACAACTAAGTATAATGATCAATGAGATTATAGGTGCTTCAGAGTTCAAATACACAAGAAAGTTACTCTTATCATTCATGCTATGTCACACAAAAATAAAAGAAAATGCAATGCATGTGACTCTTGAAATTTTTCTTTGCACAAGGGAGAGTTCATTATTTTCTTTTACTTTGCTCTTTTTCTTTTTCTCTTTTCTCTTTTTCTTTCTTTTGAGCATTTTTTTCATTTGCACATTTTTCATTTGAGCATTTTTCATTTGCTCTTTTTTTTTTCTTTTCCTTTTTCTCATTTTCCCTCCTTGTGAAAGCATTTGTATGTATGTGTAATGCATATAACACACAAAAATGATAATGCAAAAATGATTTAGTGTGTTCCTGCGACTGAGGGCACGGGTGCTCTGCCATGAGTCTTTGCTCTATGGATTTTTTTCATTTCCTTTTTCTTGTGAACTTAAACTAAGAAATTGTGCAATGTACCCATGCTTAGATGAAATTTCCCTTGGCTACTTCCACTCATTTTTCAACCCATAATATAGATTATGATGTTAGTTTTCATCTTTCTTCTTGCTTCTAGCATATGAGGTCCATAGACATGTGTGGAGTAAAACAATCCATAACACTTTAACATATCGAAAAGTTCATTTTCAAAATACTTGCAATGGCATTCCTAGCAACATGTGATGTGCATGATACAAAAATTATGTATTTATACATTAGGAGTCCATAATATGTGAGGGTTCATCGCAGATTGAGGCAAAACAATAGATTATAACATAAGTAAGAGGTCAAAAGATGCATGTGAGCTAACTAGAAAGAAAATAAATAATCAAAGTGTGACCCTACTCCCCCAAACTTAGCATGAACATTGTCCTCAATGTTTCAAAAGAGAGAAAGTATACTAGGTATGGGGTGGGGAAAGTTCACATGCAAGTCTTGGTCAATACTTGGTGTGTGCCCTCTTCTTCCTCCTTTTTTAGTTCCTTTTGGATATGTGGGCTTCGAGTCTCTTATATGATAGCATGGCTTCAAGAATCATAAATAGCATGATTTATTCGCACTTGCAACCTGTAGACATGAAGAAGACAAAGGGAGAGATAAAATGAAGAACACAAGTCGGTGGAGAGTCGAATAAAAGTCGGTCGAACAGTCAAACAAGAAGGTCAATCGATCGAAAGGCAGCTTGGCCCCATTAAAGTCAGAATTTTCTTCGCTACGGTCGAATAGAAATGCGCTACGGACTCAAAAACTTGTGCTACGACCTCGGAGGTTGTCGCTACGATATGAGGGATACCTATGGGCCATATGCCTCCACTACGGGCGTTTTGATTCCACTACGGCCGTGTGGCTGCCTCGCAACCCGTAGTAAATTCTTCTTCTTTCACCAATTTTTCCTTGTGAACAGAGTGTGACTGCGGCCTTGCTACGATCTGGTGCTTCTTGGCTACGATCCGACCATAGTGACTTCCAGTTTCATCTTCCTACACACATCAACAAAACAAGTTTCCAAAATACCATCCAAAATATACAACAAAATTATAATGAAGTCGAAAAGTTTAGAACATGGGTTGCCTCCAAAGAAGCGCTTTAGTTTAGTGTCGTTGGCTCGATATGGAGATCATTTTATTTGTGCACCGGATCTTGCAATTTAAAAGCTTGTTGCCTTTCGATTCTTTGTTTGATAAGTATGGCTTGAAGAGTTGTCCGACCACCTAGATTTTGGTTTTCTGAAAATAATTTCAGTTTCAACCAAAGCAAACTCAATGACCTCCTGGATCAAAAATAAAGTTAGCATCTCTCACAAGTAAGGCACAAGAGGGTTTAGCAATTTTGAGCAAGTTTATAATGAAATAAACATAGAAACCAACATAGCCTAGAAAAGTCCTAACTCTTTCCACCAAGGTGTATGGAGATAGATTCTCTATGCATTCAGTTTTGTCTTGTCGACTTCTATGTTCATGGAAGAAATTTTATGTCCTAATGTTTCCTCTCGCACCGAGAGATGACATTGTTCCCAATAGGGCACCGGGTTGGATTCTTCACACTTACCAAACACTCCTTCCTATAGTATACATTGTGTTGGACTTACCCAAGAATTAAAACATTTTAAAGTCTCACATCTTACAACTTCCTTCATGTTTAGGATCAAGTTTCTTTGATGCTCTATTTTTTGCTTATGTTCTTCCTCAAAGCTCATGCCTCTTAGACCGACTAGAATCCATCCTATGGCTTGTTTCTTCTCTCTCAAAGTCCTAAGTAGTTGCTCAAGTTGCAAAGAGGTTATAGAGGCATTAGATCTCATAGGTAAAGACTCATGATGACTAAAAAATGCATCCTTAAGATTAAGAGA
>LTAE01000625.1:12093-24705 GCA_001647135.1 Pontederia paniculata
TCCTCCTTGATTGCTCCAAGTAAAATCGGTGTGGTTCCTCCATCTGGTGTTGTATGTGTTTGAATAAAGGTTGTTTGTCCAGTTTTGGTTCCACTCAAAGGTTGCTTGTTCAACTTGGAGACATTCATAGCTATCATGGGGTCCTCGACATGCTTCACATATAGCTTGTACCTTGGCCACTTGAATTGAATTACTTTGAAAACTTGATATCATGTGCATTAGAGTATCCACCTTCGCATTCTATGCATGATAAGCTTCATCTTTGGGTTGTGCCCATCTTGAAGGTGAATCTTCATAATCTTCATCATTTAAGGCCAATTGATCTCATAGATAACAAGCTCTAGAATATGGTAAGTTCATGATGGATCAACTTGAAAACTAAATTCTAATATTGGCACACTTCCCCGGCAACGGTGCCAAAAACTTGACAAGAGTCCCGCAAGCGCACGGGACCTTGTTGTAGTAATAAAATATCGATCCCACAGGGAAGCGGCCAAGTACTAGAATTATGATTCTCAAATCATTATTTAGACGGTTAGGGTTAGGAGAGAAAAGTCTACACTGCAATTAAAACTAAATAAGAAGAATGTGAAGAGGGATGCAAATGCAACTAGGCGAAAATATGTATAAGAAATGTTCTACGGTTTCGAATCCGTCTATGGTAATAATGCAAAGGTTAGTGATATAACATGCAATAGATTCTTGCTTCACCCCATAATTCATGCATTCCTCTTTCAAGGCAACACAATTCTAACTAAGGTTACAGAATAACACTTTCATACACTCACGCTAACAATAGTTGCATTATATTCATGAGCTTGTAGAAGCAACACAAGATGATTCTATTTCTAGACATCACACTTTATATCTCATTAGGTAAAGCTACTAGTTGGATAAGATGTCTTTCATCACTTAACAACCTAGGATAACTTCAATGAGTTAGCTACTCCCATAAAAGTTTAGAATCACATTTACCAAATAAAAGATTCACAAACATGCATAATCATCATTCCAAAGTACTTAAACTCTAAACATCATCTAGCCCTAAAACAAAGGGGAATTAGCTATGCATGACAAGAGAGAAGAGATGCAGAGAAATAGAAGATGAAAATGCCATAAATCTACAAATCCAAGGTTCACACACTAGCATCAAACACAAAGTAAGTTTAGAACACTACAAATCTAATATACCACTTAAGAATATTTACAACCATCAAACCCTAGAATGAGCCTCTACTTCTTCCTCTTGGAGCTCCCAAAATCAGCCTTCTAAGGGGCTTCTACTGTGTAAAAAATGGCTCTCCCAGTTCTCACCCC
Source organism: Pontederia paniculata (assembly GCA_001647135.1). Taxonomy (NCBI): domain Eukaryota; kingdom Viridiplantae; phylum Streptophyta; class Magnoliopsida; order Commelinales; family Pontederiaceae; genus Pontederia; species Pontederia paniculata. The sequence goes on from LTAE01000625.1 coordinate 13,411, forward strand.
TAAATTCCCTTTTATACTACTCTTCCCTAGGGCCACCAACCTTTACAGTTCAATAAGATCTGCTACGGTTTCATATGAAATGCGCTACGGCTAGAGTGTGATGTGCTACGGGGCCTCCAAGTGCGCTACGACCATAAAACAACTGCTACGGCCTTGAAACTTGCCGCTACGGTCAAGAAAAGAGGCACTTCGACCTTGAAGGCTTGGCTACGGTTTGGAGGGCTTTATTACGGGCATATGGAGTTGTCACTACGGTCTAGCATGTGGTTGAAGTCGGTGGAACCTATTCATGCACTGTTGGTTTCGATTGAACCCTCAAATGTGGGTTGAACCTGCATAATTCACTGAAATTGTGTGCATGTCACATTTCTTTGAGGAATTTATTCAAACAAAGCATAAATCACATCATAATGCTATGACAAAGCGATAATATGATCATCATGTATGTGCATTTATCACACTTATCAGATTCCAAGGAACTTCAATTTGAAGTAAAGTCCTAATAAGTACACCTAAAGTAAAAATGTTAGCAAAGGATTCACTATACTCCTTTTTCTATGAAAGTTAGTTTTTTTAATTACATAATTTATTTTCTCTATATTACTTGTAGATTTTGCAATGAATAGAGGTAAAATTGGGAAGCTAAAAAAAATTGTTGAAACTTTAAGGTCTTGCATCCAGTCATAAAAGCTCCACTAATATTTTATAGCGAATATTTTCAAGTTATGGATCTTAAGAAGAAACCTGATAAACTTTAAGGTCTTATTATCATTCATAAAGCTCCATTAATATTTCTGAGTTTACACATTACATATGAAATCACAATGTGTAATTAGAATCAGAGAATTTTTTTTCTTACCCTTGAAAATGGTACATTTTCATCTTCCCACTATCTTATTATGAGTGAGAATGAATATAAAGAGAGCAATGCCAATTTATCAATCACTCGTATCACATTAAATGGTGCTAGCATCCATTTGGGAATGAGAGAAAAACTAAAGGATTATGGATATTTTTAAGTTGGGAAACTAAAAAAACTATTGAACTTTAAGGTCTTCCATCTATTCGTAAAGCTCCATTAATATTTTATCATATAACTAGTTGATTAATGCTTCAATTTTTTTGAAAATTTTGAATTTAAACCACAAATAATTTATTTCTGTATTAGAAATATATGAAATCACAATTGGATTAAGAATAATTATAATGCATAAGTAATACAACAATTTTTTTATTCACCTTGGATGTTATCCTTTACTCTTTCACAAATTTATGTGGGAGCGGGAGTGGGAGTGAAGATAATAAAGGTTGCAAAACCTTTTTTTTACTCTCATGAATACTATTAAATGGCCACTTAACACCCAAAGTTCAAAAAGTTTTGAAGATCTCCAAAATATATGAAAGCATATTGTGCAATAAAAATATCTATAATGTGGTAACTAATAGGGTAGATATGAAGAGATCAATTTTTTTTTTCACACTTATATTTTTCTATTTAAGAAGACATTCATTCCTCACATCTTCAGTGTGCCCTTTTGAGCTCTTAATTCATTTTACATCTCTTTCATCCCCTCAAATAAGTATGGCTTATTCACTTCTTAGTGATATTAGTAATATTAGGGATGATTGATCAATTACGATTAGAATTTATAGAATTTAGGAAGTTGTGAATTTGAAAAATAATGAAGAGTTAATAAAATTGGATATTTTAATTGATGAGCACGTAACTTTCATTTCCTAAATCTTTGTTTGTCGTCATTTCTTTTAATGCGTGACATATTGAGTGTTTATTATTCTTGTAATTTCGCTTGATTGCAGTAAAATTTGTTGTACGCGCCATTTCGAAAAATCCAAACCAAAAGATTTAGGTGTCTGCTAATGAAAATATTCACGATTAAAATATTCAAAGTTGTCCCAAAGTTGGCTGCAATTGAAAATAAAAAAAAGACAAAATTTTTGCCAATTAATTTAGTCAATAAGCCGGAAGAAAGTTCACAAATTTTCATCAATGATTTTGAATTCATAACTAGAGAATTGGCTGAAGCATGAGTCAATAATATTAATAAAACATTCTTAGGTTTATGATTTTTTTATTGGATTACACTTATTTCAACATAAAAGTAGTTTGAGTGACTTATCATGTTGTCTAACACTAGTTTATTTGATTATTTTGATATTGTAGATGTTGTTGGGCCTATATGATTGTGCATAAATTGATGTTTTTGAGATTGAGCATATAAAAAATAGATATCCAAGTTATCCTCATCCAAGGTCTTGGCAGGGATGAGGGATTGCAGCATAATCATTTTTTTCCAGTGAAGGGAGGAAGGAAAAATGAGGGAAGTTATATAATAACAGAAAATGAGAGAGATATCTCTTAGTTTGCTCTACCTTTGCTAGTTGATGAATGCAAGTGAAACATTGAGCTCTATTTAAAGGCAAATAGGATCATGCCGTGATATGCCATGCATGATGCATGCAGGTCATCGTGCTTACGACACTGTTAGCTTAGCTTGTGATTAAAAGTTACCATTTTAAGCATACATGGGCCACTTTTTCAAGTGATGATGAGTAGGAACACACAAGATATGATATAATAAATCCTTGGATATATTCATGTAAAGTAGCTGCTCCTCATTAGAATAAGATTGTGAACTTCACCTCATTTGAAAAAGGATTAAATTGATCTTAATTTATCTACATGTCTTTACAAATGATTTTTCTATTATTTCTTTTACATATTGGGCTTTTGATCGTTCATGGGAGAATTATCTCTCATGTTTTAGATTTTGTAGGCGTTGAATACAATTGATAAAACTGTGGCACTGGTGATGTAGATATTCATGACATGATGACTTGCACATGATAGAGGTATGGTATAAGTCACAGTTATTTTATTAGTTCTCTCTTTCATTGTGGGAACAATGTAAAAGAATACTATATTCGGCTAGACTATGTAGATATAGTTTTATTTTTAAAGTTATTGCTCACGCACCAGGTGTTTATAATATTATCAATCTTTTGTTCAAAATGAAGTCAAAGAAGATGAATGTTGTAGCGTCTCCAAATTTGCATTCTACCTTGTGGTAAGTATGAATTTGGGGGCATTACGGTTTATAAATAGAGTAGTCTTGTGTAGAGAGATCATATTTTGTCTCAAAGGTGAAAGTCCTAAACATCTGTTCTCTTTTTTTTCCTCAAAGGAAAAAGAACCCACAACTACAAAGTACAAACATATGGAAGTAATCAAATGGAAAAAAAAGGCAATTAGTACAAATTCACCATCACCATATTATCTATATCATCACAAGCTTAAATCCAAAGCATAAAATTCTACGTGAGCCTGCATAGAAACATAAACTACTACTTCCAAGCAAAATTCTTTAGAAGAAAACTCTAACAGTAACAAGGATGGAAAGAAAGCCTATAACAAATAAAGAGGAGGAAGAGGTCAAGCTCACCACAACCTTGTGTTATCTGAATACATCTATCCTTCTACTCACTATTTATACTACTAGTACTATTACTGGTATCATGCTAATACTACTACTATGACTATTACAACAACAAGAGCACACTACTACATAGTCAATCCAGGAAGCTCTCCATGATATTCAAGTAGAACCCTGTCTCAAAATCCTTGTATTCTATTGTTGCATGTTGCTGTTGCTGATCCTCGCGGACATCCTCGCAGAGATGGTCATCCTCACGGACGTCGTGAACCTCCTCTTGCACTTGTTGTTGATGTTCACGGTCTTCCTTGCTTTGTTGGAGTGGCTCTCCAAGCTCAAGTAGTCCTTCGCATTGCTGCCGTTGTTGTCGCCTCTGTTTGTGTGGCCCTAAAATCTGGAAGCCTCCTAGACTGCCTTTGACTCCTCACCATCGTCGTCGGTCAAAATGAGAGGGTGTTGTTGCTGCTGCTGTCCCGGAGGCTTGTTCCCCAGGCCCTCCACGCTGAAGAGATGCTTTGCATCCTTTGCCCTCCCAGTCAGTGCTGTTAGGAAATACGAAGAACAGAAATAAAAAAATCACAAGAAACACAGAAATCACACACAGATTTTACGTGGTTCGGAGATGGATCTCCTACGTCCACGGCCGTCGCAGAGTGTTTTTCACTATGTTAATGTTCAAAACCACCAGATACATAACCGCTCCGTAAAACAAGATATATATGATGGAGCTAGGGCAACCGCCCACAGAATGGAGAAAATACATATATTAACTCAGCGCCGAGTTGGATCGGCGCCAGTAGGGATTGGATGATCAGTCTCCATCTGCTATCTCCAACAAGTGCGATAAAGAAGGACAAGCCCGATAAAGAAGGACAAGCCGTTGAGCCATTTGAGGTCAGCCTCCTGCTCTGACATCATCTCGTCCATCTTCTGTGATACGACAAAATGTGGTGGCAGAAGGAAGTGGTGCCTGTTATCCTTGTCCATGGACAGACCCATGAGTTCTGAGGGGTGGAAAGCCTAGGGCAGGATCGGTGATGTTGATGGCAGCGAAGGGCGGTGGCGCCAATTAAAAAATAGAGGGGGCGGGTGAGTCCCGCATTTTCTTCAAGAGGGCGGACGGCGACACAGAGCTGCTCTTGTTGAAGGATAAAAAGCAGGTCTTCATGTATCTGATGGATGCACATTAATAATGCAAAGGTGCACATACTTAAGAAACAATTCACCATGATCCATAAATGGAGAAGTAGAACATAGGAGCATAATTAGTATTCAAAATCTTGCATGAGCCAAGTTGTAGGAGTCCATGTCCTGCTTGAATCACTGCTATTGTCTGTTCAGCATGAAAGAGCAAAAGTATCGAACTGCATGTATGGAATTTAGTACTACTTAAATATAAATTGATCAATGGGTGAGAACATGAGCATATTGTTTGAATCCTAGATGCAAATTGATCTGTCCATTCAGGTGGAAGCTGCAACAAAAGACAAGCCACATTACAAGAATAAAGCCTGGTCACATTTTTCTATGTACTCAGTTCTAAATCACTTGGAATCATGATTTTGAGGACAAAAATTCAGAGGCCTGGAGAGGGCATCCAATTCCCACACCTTTTCTTTTATAGATGTCGTACAACCATGTTGCAAAGGTTGCTGAACATAAATCACTCTCACAACACACTTAACACTCATAATCATATGATGCTTCTGTATCGAAAATTGGATTTAAATACACCAAAAGATAACGAAATTATGATTCTAAACAGCCGGACACGGACCGGTCCCCTCGGACACGATCCGCATCCATAGGGACAAATCCTAACATTGAACCGTCTGTTGAAAATGACCTTAGGGATATCGGACATGGTCCACATCACCCCAACGCGGATGGCGTGTCTCGGAGTAGTTAAATAAACACTACACCAAAAAAGGGTTTTAGGGACTAAGCTCATTGGTCTCCAAAACTTTATTTTTGGTCCCTATTACTTTTTGCAACCAAAATAATTTTGGTCTCCCTTGGTCCCTGCATACTGGTCATTAAAAGTATTTAAGGACCAATATTTTTCATTAGTCACAACATAATGATTGTTTAGCGACCAACATATTAGTCCTTAAAGGCTACTTTTCGCGACTAATATTTTAGTCTCTAGATGTGTACACTTATGCAAACCAACATGTTTAGTTCTTAAAGTTTGTATTTGCAGAGACTAATTTGTTTAGTCTCTAAAGTTGTGTACTTTTACTCACCAATAGTTTTGGTCACTAAAAGTTCACTATATAAACATACATTTAGCCAAAAAAAAGTAGCAATTATAGATATCAAAATTTACTAATAAATAACTAAGATATATAGCAAAACTAAACAACTAAAAGTTACAAACCGATATCATACAAAAGAAAATGAATAAAAAAATATGAAATTCTTATTGTTTCATGATCAAGTAAAAAGTTAAAATGCATACAGAAAAAGGCAATTATAAAAGTGTCTAATATCACACATTAAGTAACATGAAGAATGAAAGTGTCAACATAAAAAAAAATCATTGGCTAAGATATCTCTATCATAAAGTCAATTACAAAAGTTGTTTATGATCAAATATTAATCAACACTTTCTTCTATATCCTTTGGAGGTTGTTGTCCTTTCATTAGGTTTTCCTTCAACTCGTCTCCATTTGAATAGCTATCATTTTTTTTCCTACAATAATAAAAATCAGCAAGGTGTCAAAATTTTTAGATGAACAAAGCGAAAAACAAAAAAAGGAATGCACTCTTTAAACAAAAAAAAGGAAAATGTGGAGTGATTGCAAGCAAGTATTCAGACATATAAAGAGGGAAACACGATAATAGTTGAAGCATAAAGATCACTTTGTTCATAGTTTACATGAGATTTTAATGAAGATTTAAATCCAGTATAATCCAAAAGTAAAGGCACATATCTCTTTCACCCCACTTAAGGCAAAACATTTATCATGATCGGATGATACTATTCATGATAATTTGGAGAAGTGCATAAGGTAAAGAGCATCAGAAATTATTTCACACAATATCAATTAACTGACATGGTCGTACAAATAAAAATTAAACTACTTTTTTTGAAAAAGGAAAATTAAACTACTACATGCTACATTTGACGAGAAGGTACAACAAGATACCTGAACTTGCAAAATCGATCTCGAAGTGGTGTACAATAACTCCCATTTACCATAGAGCAAATCTGATTTCAGTGGCTCCTTCATTGGAGTTAAATCTTCTAGTTCAAGTGCAAGCTAACAAATCCAAGAATGAGAGGAAAGCATTAAGACTTCAGATTTTTTATTAGCACTTACTCAAACGATATAGAAGCATAAATGTATAAGATCATAATATTTATACAGAAAAAGCCTGTGCTAGCAGCAATGAATCAAGAACTAGCAGCAACTTGCTTGCATCCTTAAATCTGATACTTCTCTGCAACCATGTTATCATCCATGTCATTCAATTCAAATTATTTATTACTCATTACCAAGCAAACTCTGTCACTTGTCTAAAGGATTTGAGAATCTTAATCCAATGTTCCAATCAATCTTAATATTCATCGGGCTTCCAAGACAAGGTACTAAATTCTTCAGGCAAAGAAAAACTCTAGTGCTTAAATTCCAGTTTTGACTCCATTCGACACTTCAATTTGTACCATGACTAGTGCATGTGAACAATCACCACTAGTCAAAATCTAACCTTTCTTGACTTACCAAAAAGAAGAAATGTAACTTCTCTTGTATTATATGAACTATCGGCAATGGCATTTTGGGCACGTCAAAGAAGCTTAAGAAAGCATTTTACGCTCTCGGACACATCTCCGTTTGTGGCCATAAAATTGCCTACTTATCAAATGTGCAGACCAATGAAGTATATCACATTCTGACGAACAAAAAGTGTGAAACCCGAGAGATTAACTAGGAAAAAGGACTTGAGAGCAAGCGATATCAGACCTGGTCGACCCATTCTTGGTCCTCCAGCGTGGCGTCAACGCCGCGATCAAGGGGGGCGATCGTCTCTAGCAGCTCTACCTTGAGCTCCTCTCGGCTTTTCCCCTTCTTCTTGAGGAAGGACGGGAAGAACGAAACATTCGTCCTCCAGCTCTTGACGACGACATTAGATGACCGGAGAGGCGCTGTAATATAAAAATATATTGTGCCATATAAATCAAACTATATTTTATATCACATTTAAACTCTACTAAATAATATAAAATATAAATGAATTTGAATATAATAACTGACAAGAAAAAAAAGAAAAAAAGAGGAACTTGTTAGGATTCCTTTTAGACATTTCTACAAACATCTATAACACATGTGAATCTATACGCTTGCTTCATAGAGGAAAGGTGAGATTGTTTGTCACCTTCACTTCCAACGTGACTAATGACGAGGCCCCTACTCTGAGAAGAGAGGAGGGCTGTGGCTATGACACCCTTCCTATTGGCAGCAAAGCCAAAGGATGCCCAATAGCTCCTGGCTTGTTTGCAAGAGGGACATGTTCCTCCCTTTTGCCAACAAGAAGCTTGCAGCCCCATAATCTGGTGATTTGAGGAATTACGCCCCTGAAGAGAGATGGCAGAGAAGAAAGAGGAAGGGGACATGATCTACAAACAACATACAAACCTCAAGGAACAACGACGAAGACCAAAATTTTGAAGAGGAGTGCTGATTCGTAAGGCTACACGACTCCTAAATCAGCACACCGAAAGCAAATGACACGAAGCAAAAGGAAAGAAACAGCAAAGAGGAGGGTGCACAAGACATACCTTGGCCGCCGCGCCGAGTGCAACGGACACTCGCGTGTCTTTGTTGCCGTTGAGGACGAAGGAATGACTCATCCGCTGCGTCAGTCCGGCCAGGAAATCCTCCTCATAACGTCATTCCATGGGTCATGTTCCACATAAAAAAATGCATATGCAACGAATTACAAATGTTGTGAACAAAATTCTGGTTCAGGGATATAATCAAACATATCATCTACATAAAGTTAACAACACATATGCAGCAAATAAACTCCCATAGAATCATCACTCACAGTAAACATTCAACAAAGAAGGTTGCCAAACACCATTTTTGAGAGAGAGAGAGAGAGAGAGAGAGAGAGACCTGCAGCCTTCGCAAGCAATCGACAAGTGATCAGCAACCTTAGTGATCAACAGCCATCGCAAGCAATCGACAAGTGCTCCTTCACCGGCGTCAACAGTAGGAATGAGGAGTGAGTGAGAAAGAGAGAGATGTGGAGGTGGAAACGGTGCCTATTATTTGATCTCTTAGTCTCACTATATGGACTTATTTATTTGGTCCTTATTTATTTATCTTCATTAGGGACCCATATTTATTTGGTCCTTATTTATTCTGTGTATGTACCTTTATCAAGCACCAGTGTTACACTTAGTCCATATAGATAAATTTATTAGGGACTAATGTAAAATTGGTTTCTATAAACTAGTCTATTGGCACCATTTTTTTTATGGCACTTAAAAAGTAAAAAAATTGGGACCAAATTAAAATTTGTCCCTAATAAATAGTTTTAAAAACTAAATCATGATTAGTCCCTAATTCATTAGTCCCTAATCCAATTTTTGTTGTAGTGAAATCGGATACTAGTGAGGAAACGGTTTGTGCCCTTCTCGAACATGGAGTACATCTGCAGAAGAAAATCTTAAAATTATATCGATCATGTGACACGACACGGGGTTGAACCGCACACGATCTGTGTTACCCTAATGTGTCGAACCATGTTAGAATATTTTAATCAAAGCATTGAAACCTGACACGACCCTTGTTGATAAGTCGACTCGACATGATTGTCACGAAAAAAGGAACAATGTCAAACATGACTCGTGTTAATACTCGACACAACCTATGTCGGCTTGATGATGTGACATGTTTACTCTATTTTATTTCAAACCTGGTTGATGATTAATTTCCCTAGATGTTAAGGATTAATATGTGGAAAAGATAAGGGTCAACCATATTCACTAAATAAATGTTGAGACGCATGCATTGCATAGTTGAGATCAAAAGTTAAATCATCACATTGTTGGGGATTGGTAGAACATTGCTACTTAGTTTATGTTGCTTGGCTTTCTCTCCGCCTTGCTTCAAAGAGGATTCTCAAGCATCCTTCCCTTTGTGGGCCTTGTTGTGGTTCATACATCACCAATAACCTTTTATTGGTGAACCTCTAAAGAGCTCATGAGCTCCTTCCAAGAACACCCTCAACGTCACCTTCAAAATCGCTAATGAGATAAGTTAAACATAACAAGATAATCCACATGGACTAAAGCATTACATTGAGCATGGCATTGGAAGCCACTAGAGCATTAAATTGCATAGAAAAGAATCAAAGCATTGATCCAAATCATTGCATAGAAAGGAGTCAAATTATGGAAAGAAAGCACAGATGACGTATATTACATTGCATTATTTATTTAAGGATTTATGACATTTGACTATGACTTTGATATTGTTTTAACTTATTCCTGATGCTTTATTTTAATAATAAAAATTATATATATTGTTCCTTACATATTAGTCATTATAGCCCACGGGAGAATTATTTCCTTTATATTGGATTCTGCAGGTGAATAATATGTAAAGATATGATGGCCGGTGGAGTGTGCGGCAACTGGCCTCGTGATAGCTATTTCTTGCACATGGATGATGGTTTTGACATAGGTGTGTCTCCTACTTTAATCTTTCATTATGTTATAATTACAGATGAATGATGTTATAGTTTGGAGACATTTTATATTTACTATTGAATTAAGGCTTCCTTAGAGTTTTTTATTTTATTTATTATGTATTTTGTTGACTAGTCAAATAGTCAATCATAAAATATACCATAGATGTGTTACTATCTCGAGGGGAAATTCTCTCACGTGGTGGGTTATGCTTCTGGAGAAGATGCAACCACACTTGTCACAATATTTTATAGCAGGAAAATGGTACGTAGATCATAGAGCAAGAACTAAGTTTACAACATCTTCTCCTGCACACGCACACATATATCGTCCATGTTCCTAGTTAAACACTCGATCACATCACATGCATGATCACTTCATTCGTAGTTGATTGTAATCCTTCATGACATGGTCTCGTATATTATGTGCTATCTTAGTTAAGATTTGACTTGTAAATATAAAAAATTAACAATTAATAGAGTTGCATGTTCATGAAAGTAGGACGCACTCGACATCAGGTGTAGCGGCAAAGTCAAAGAAGGGATTCCCACTCAAAAAGGTGTCGCCGCTCTTGCACCTATTAATTTCAGATTTAAGCAATTCCAAGAAATTTAATTTATGTTGGGAATGACATACACTACAACAAAACTCCAATTTTCTTACCGAAATTTCTGACGGAAAAAATTTCCCCCTCAGAAATTCTGACGGATAAGAAAACCCGTCAGAATTTCTGAGGGGGAAAATAACCAGTCAGAAAATTTCTGACGGGTGAAGCCACCCGTCAGAAAATTTCTGACGGGTCTTAAGACCCGTCAGAAATTTCTGACGGGTTAAGTGACCCGTCAGAAATTTCTGACGGGTCATAAAACCTGTCAGAAATTTTCTGACGGGTCACTTACCCGTCAGAAATTTTCTGACGGGTGTCCGGACTCGTCAGAAATTTTCTGACGGGTCACTTAACCCGTCAGAAGTTTTCTGATGGGTTAAGTGACCCGTCAGAAAAATTTTGACGGGTCACGCACCCGTCTGAAAAAGCCTATACCCGTCTTTCCACATTTTCCCACTCTTTTTATTTTTCCCTCTCACTTTTCCCTCTCACTCTTTTCATTTTCCCTCCTCCTTCTTATTCTCCTTCCTCAT
>LTAE01000625.1:25021-36561 GCA_001647135.1 Pontederia paniculata
TCTGTAATTTTTTTGTAATATTCTATAATCATTTGTAATGATATTTAATATTTTCAAAATTAAAATTTTACTCTTGCACAATGTAATGACTTTTAATTAGTTTAGTATTTTGAATATATGTAAAATGAGAATTTTACTTTGCACAATATAATTACTTTTAATGATAATAATATATATTTTTACTGAACATTATATATTTTTACAGAATATATATTATTTTAAATATTTGGAATGATATATAGTATATTTTAATTAATATTAAATTTTTTATAATTTTTTTATTTTTTTGAATTTTTTAAAATATTCTGACGGAATTTAATGCCCTCAGAAATTCTGAGGGGCAAAACGCCCCTCAGAATTTCTGACGGGTTTTAAACCTGTCAGAAAATACCGTCAGAATTTCTGACGGGATCAAAACCCGTCAGAAATATTTTTCCAACGAGTTTTTTTCTGACAATTTTTTTCAATCAGAAATTCTGTCAGTAAAGCGTTTAACATTATATATATTGAATTATTTTTCCTTTAAGGATGCATGTGCTAATAAATTAATTGATTATATTAAGGATAAGATAAAAAAATGTAGGTAAAATTTTATATTTCTCTCTGCTTAACATTATATATATTGTAAAAAGCTCACTCTAATAAATTGTACTATTTGCTAATGCTGAAAATCTTGATTATGAGATAATTTTTAGATTAAAAAAGTATGTAATTATAAATAAAGTGCCTCACTTTTCACATCCTTGTCGTCCGTAGGAACAATTGTCCAAACTCATAAATGTACCACTTTTGCACCTGCATTCAACGACAAATTGAGGAAAAAAACTACGAGGGGGAAGATAATTGCATGTTAGGCTTTTACCCTAGGTTTCGATAGTTTATTGTTATAATATGGTGTTTTGATTCATGTTTAGTCTCCTAAATGATTGCTTGTGTATCGCAAATTGAATTTAAATACACCAAAAATAACAATATTATGATTTTGGATGGTCGGACATGGTCCATGTCCATAGGGACAAACCCTAGCACCGCACCCTCTGTTGAACACAGCCTCAAGGATATCGGACACGGCCCTTGCCACCCCAACGTGGAGGGAGTGTCTCAGAGTAATTAAATAAGTTAAATGCTAATGAGGACACGGTTAGTGCCCTTATCGAACATGGATCACGCCCGTAGAAGAAAAATCCTAAAAGTATATTGTTCATGTGACATGGCTCGATGTTGAACCGCACACGAGCAACGTTGCCCAAATGTGCCAAACCATGTCAAAACATTTTAATCAACGCATTGAATGAAAGTTGGAGCACGGTCCGCATCCAAGATCGAACGCAACCCTCAAACGTGTTCCGCTCGGATAAAGGTTATTAGTAATAATACACAGATGGAATATGACCCGTGGAGCACCCTTACATGATCTTAGATAACTCGACTCGAAATGATTGTTGAGAAAAAAAGGAACAAAGTCAAACACAACCCATGTTAATACCCGACACAATCTGTGTCGCATTGATGATGTGATGTGTTTACTGCATTTTATTTCGAACTTGGATATGATTAATTTCCTTGGATGTCAAGGATTAATATGTGAAAAAGATAACCGTCAACAATATTCACTAAATAAATGATAAGGTCATCATGCATTGCATAGTTGAGAGCAAAAGTTATACATTGTCGTGTTGGGGACTAGTAGGATAGTTGTCACTTAGTTTGTGTTGCTTGACCTTCTCCCTGCCTTACAATGAAGAGGATTCTCGAGTATCCTTCCCCCAGTGGGCTCTATCGTTGTTTTTGCACCATAATTAATCTTTTATTGGCAAACCTTCAAAGAGCTCATGTGCCCCTTCCAAAGTCACCTTTAAAGTCACGAATGAGACAAGTAAAAGATAACAAGATAATACACATGCACTAAAGCATTGCATTGAACATAGCATTGATCTAGAGCATTAGAAGCAATTAGAACATTGGCCCATAGCATTGTAGAGAAAAGAATCAAAGATTGATCCAAACCATTACATAGAAAGGAATCAATGTATGGAAAGGAAATACAGATGATGTATATTGCATTGCATTATTTATTGAGGATTATGATATTTGACTATGACTTATGATATTGTCTTAATTTACTCTTAATGATTTATTTTATTATGAAAATTTATATCTATTGTGCCTTACATATTAGGCATTATAGCTCACGGAGAATTTTGTTTCCCCTATATTGGATCCTGCAAGTGAATATTTTTTAAAGATATGTTGACCGGTGCCATGTGCGGCTACTGTGGCTCGTGATGGCTACTATTTTCACATGGATGATGGTCTTAACTTAATTGTGTCTTCTAATTTAGTCTTTTGTTGGGTTATAATTACTCATGGATGATGCTTTAGCTTGGAGAAATTTTATATTTATTTACTCTTGAAATAAGACTTTCACATAGTTTTAATTTTACTTATTTCGCATTTTATTGTCTAGTCAAATAGTCAACCATAAAATATAGCATAGATGTGTTAATGTCACGAGGGGCACTCTATCACGTGATGGGTTGTGCTTCTAGAGATATTACAACCACACTTGTCACAAAATATAACATTTATTTTATTTTATATGAGGAGAATGGTACACAGATCATAGAGCAACAATAAGTTTGCAGCATCTCCTCCTTCCCATAACACATATATAATCCATGTCCTAGTTAAACACTCGATAATATCACATGCATGATCACTTTATTCACATGTGTTTCTAATCCTTCAGGACATGTCCCATATATTATGGGTTATCTTAGTTAAGACCTGACCTGCAAATATAAAAAAATTAACAATTAATAAAGTTGCCAAGTTCATGAGAAAAAAAATAGATGCTACCAAATTAACAATGTTGAGAGTAGGGCGCACCCGACGTCAGGTGTGGCGGCAAAGCCAGAGAAGGGATTCCCACTCAAAAAGGTACCGCCGCTCTTGCACCTATTTATTTCATATTTAAAACATCACAGGAAATTTCATTAATTAATTAAAGCTCAATAATTATAATTGAGGATAGGCATAAAAGATAAACTCAGGTAAAATTATCATTAACATAAGTTCATACAAAAATATGAAGCCAATGAATTAACATGGTAGTTTTATGTATGTATGCATACTTTTCGCATCCTTGTCCACCACAAGAACAGTTGTCCAAACTTAAAAATGTGCTTCCCTTGCATCTGCATTTGTTCACAAAAATTAATAACCATGCGCGATATATAAATTGACATGGAAGTTAACGTGGTTAATTAATTAANCATCCTTGTCCACCACAAGAACAGTTGTCCAAACTTAAAAATGTGCTTCCCTTGCATCTGCATTTGTTCACAAAAATTAATAACCATGCGCGATATATAAATTGACATGGAAGTTAACGTGGTTAATTAATTAATTTTTTTCTAGTTAATACTACAAATATTGCAAAAGTTCACCCTAATAAGTTGTACTATATATTCGCTAATCCTAAAAACCTTGATTATGAGCTAAAAAGTATGTAACCGAAAATAAAGTGGCTCACTTTTCGCATCCTTGTCCTCCGCAGGAACAATTGTCCAAACTCAGAAATGTACCACTGTTGCACCTGCATTCAACAATAATTCGAGGAGAAAAACGGTGATTCTTTCTTAAATGGATGATATTCAACAATTACATATATACGGAAACAGTACGTTATCTAAATGCATCAAGGGAATAATGTTATTAATTAATTAATTAATCTAAATGCATGAACGGGATGAAGACAAAGAAAATTGAAGGAATATTTTTGCAGCATGAGAGAGAGAGAGAAAGAGAGAGATACTTTTCACAGCCCTTTCCTCCACAGGAGCAGTTGTCATCGAAGGTCTTGGTAGGGACGAGAGAACGCAGCTTCATCATTTTTATTGTGAAGGGAGGAAGGAAAAAAGAGGGAATGAGAGAGAGGAGATGTCTCTTAGTTTGCTCTGCCTTTGTCTGTTGATGAATGCAAGTGCAGGCAGCATTGAGCTCTATTTAAAGGCAAATAGGATCATGCCGTGATATGCCATGCATGCAGGTCATCGTGCTTACGGCATTGTTAGCTTAGATTGTGATTAAAAACGACCATTATAAACATACATGGGCCACTTTTTCAGGTGATGATGAGTAGGAACGCACAAGATATGATATAATAAATTCCTGCCTGGATATGTTCATGTACATTACCTGCTCCTCATTAGAATAAGACTGTAGTAAAGAATCTGAAAGAATAAATAAAATAAAACATTTTGACCGAAATAAATAAAAGGAATAAAATGTTAAATGAAACGTCTAAATTGAGGTCCATGATATTAAGGAGCCCAATTACCGGTAAGTGGACCGAGTAAGGGCCTAAAGAGATTAAACATGTGGGATGAAAATCACATCGAATCCGAATTGATTTTCACTATGAAGGCCCATATATATCATGCATAAAGACACAATTATGTAATTAGGTTAGATGGCTTCTCCCTTCATTTTCATTTATCTCTTTGTTTGAATTTTGTAAAATTTTCACTCTTTCATCCTTTATATAGTCACTAATTATACATATGTATGATAATCCCAACACCATAGTTAGTTTGATCACTTCATTATTTATTTCTTTTTAACATATATGTAAATATGCATGTATTACATTTATTTTGCTTTTATTATGTATAATAACCCTGAAATCATAAGTAATTTTACCACTTCATTATTTATGTATTTTTTACATATATGTAAATATGTATGTATTATATTTATTTTACTTTTATTTACTAATTATATTTATTTTACTTTTATTTACTAATTGCATATAAGGAAATAGACAATTAGCTTGTTTTATCATTTAGGTAGCTTTACCACTTCATTATTTATTTTATTTATATATAATATGTATGCACTTTTTTCTTCGGTTTGAAAATGGTATCTTTTCATCTTCCTACAACCAAATTATGAGTGAGAATAACTATAAAGAGAGCAAATGCCCACTTATCAAACAATCATATCATATTAAATGGTGTTAGTATCCATTTGGGAATGAGAGAAAAATTGAAGGATTATGGATATTCTTAAATTGGGAAGCCGAAGAAAAAAACTACTAAAACTTTAAGGTCTTGCATTCATTCATAAAGTTTATTAATATTTTATCATATATTAGTGCTTAACGATTTCAAACTATTGATTTTTTTTAATTTAAACAACAATGAATTTCTTTTGCTATTAAAAATATATGAAATTAGAATTTGCATAAAACTATATATACGCATTATATTATGATGAACGTTTTTTCTTTCCCTGGAAATTTGGAGTTCGTTCAATAAGGAATGCAAGTTCCCTATTGTACGGTAAAAAAATACAAGAGATTTTACTTGTTGTTGTACTTCAATTACTTATTATTCAACATAACTTTATTTCTTTCTCTTTTATTGTTATTTCACATATAAGGTATAAGATCCATATTAAAGTAAGGGATGACACATGGGAAGACAACTTTAAAATAGTATAACTATTGAAACATCCTTTTACATCTATTCAATAAAAGAAAATGCAAAACTATTAAATTTAGTAAAGATCAGCTGGACTCAATTTAGACTTCTATCATGTGCAAACCTTCACATCATAATTATTTGCTCACTAGTGTCATCACCTATTCATCATTATCTCCCTCGTCTGCAGAATCAAAAATAGAGGAAACAATATCCCATGAGCTATGAAAGGAGAAACATATATAAAGACAACATAGAAGACTTTGAACAATAAATCTATTTTTCCTTTACTTCATTACCTTTTCATTACCTCTTTTCAGTTGTAACAATCTCAATAACAATTCAATTGCAAGAACCTCAATTGCAATGTTAAGAGGCAAAGCTCAATTATTCTATGTCCAATAGGATCAAGCTCAATTCAATCTTTCTTAAGATCCATTATCCCCTGTTCAATTATGACAATCAATTATGAGCCTTTAACAATCATGAAGGTCGATCACTGGTTTTACCCTCGGTTCCCATATGAAGGCTAGCTAGGCTTGAACTTCAATTGAACCTAAGGGAATGCTTTTACGATTATTCCTAAATAAATCTATAACAATTTAGTCTTAGAGAATATCAATTATAGATGTCCTTGAAGGAACCAGTATCAGTTTAGTCCTAGTAGGAACTCATTAATAGCCGTTATACAATACTAATCATTATTCCCGAAGGAACCCAATTAAACCAATTGGAACCCTCTTACAGGTATTCTTAAAGGAACCCAATTAACAATTGAACCAATAGAAACTCATTTGTACTTATTCCTAAAGGAACCCATTGAACTAGTAGGGACCTATTTTACCATTGTCCCTAAAGGAATCCAATTCCCCCACGACAAGGGGCCAATTCGTCAGGAACCAATTCATCCTCTTCATGGAAGTGTCAATCATATGCAATATTTATTTTTAAATCCTATTATTATGAAAATCTAGGTTTTATACACCATGTATTAATCAATCAGTATTTATTAAAGCAAAATAAAATAAAACGACCTTGCAACGAAAACACGGATCGTCTCCGTCGAGACATGTCCAGTGTTAAATCTGGACACAGTCGTTCACTGTTCATCGATTACCATTCTCCATGAGGACACTACCCGTGTTGACAAAGGACACGGTCCATGTCACGTGCGCGCGGTCTAGGATCGAGGTGATCCGACCCACATTTAATTGATGTCGTTGGCGCTCAGAGCAACACGGCCTGAAGCATTTACGTCATTAGTGAACATAGCCTATCCTATAGATGTTTGTCTTTGCAACGGCGGACCCGGCTTACGTTGAAGACCAACGTGGTTCGTGTTGCGGTCGCCAAGTTGGTTGACTCTGATATATTGAGGATCATGACCCGCGTCAAGAGGCTACGTGGTCTATTTTCGATGCTCTGATGTCTTCCCGTGAGATACGGTCGATGACACGGTCGTTCTTACCTGTGAAACATGGCCAATATTATGATGCATTATCATTTCTTACC
This sequence comes from Pontederia paniculata, assembly GCA_001647135.1. Classification (NCBI taxonomy): domain Eukaryota; kingdom Viridiplantae; phylum Streptophyta; class Magnoliopsida; order Commelinales; family Pontederiaceae; genus Pontederia; species Pontederia paniculata. The sequence continues at coordinate 32,020 of LTAE01000625.1, forward strand.
TGCGAACATAAACTGTTTCCCTCGAGATGCGGTCCACGTTCATTCGTCAACTATTGTAGGTCGTCATCTCCCTTCCTTCTGTAAACAATTATAATGACTTTATATAGACATGAAATTATAACAATTATATGTCATATACATATGATAATCCCTAATGTTAATCCTCCCGGTTACATACTTTATTGTTAATTATTGTGCCTTGATCGCCTCCGCAAGTAGGGCCTCCTCTTCTACTGTTTCAGATGAGAGAGAAAGAGAAAATTCTAGTGAGGGCATCTCTCCTCTTGACCTCCTTATATAGGGGTTTACTTGGCATAATCCTAGTCATAGTTAACTTAATCCCTCCTATCAAAATTATGATTAGGAGTCCTTTAAAATTAGTTTTGATATGATTAGAAATATTAAATGATTCGGATAATAATTTGATTTTGACTTTTGCTTATTCTTTTCCTAATCCTAATCATACTCCATCTTATCTTACCATATTTTTTTCTTTTATTCTTTTATATTTATTTCTATTCCTTGAAATTTTTGGGTGTTACATAATAACCTCCTTAAAAATGAATTCGTCCTTGAATTCAGTAGTATCATCTATATATCAATGATTTATGTCAAACTTCATAATCCTATCAATAAGATTAGCTCAGAAGTACCTGGCTGGGCTTGCCCTCTTCGATTAACAATATGCCTGGGAGCCATTTGCATTTACAATAAGTGAATACAAACATTTAAACATTAATTTTTCGATCGATAACATTCTTAGGACTTGACCTATACTTTTCTTTGATAGCACTGTGATTGTTCGTGATGCTTGCACATGGACTCTACTTTCTTAGACAATTAAGAGTGTCTCTCGTTAGGCTCTGATACGTTAGTATTAGTCTCAAAATCTACACCCTACCATGTGGCAAAATATAGACTTGGAGGTGCTACGACATTACTTCTTTGACTTGACTTTGACTAAAGGACTAACCAACAATATGCGAAAACAATAATTTTAAAATAAGACTCAATAAATAGTCTAGCTATTGAAACATCATTTTATATTTATTCAATAAAAGAAAAGGCAAAACTATTAAAACTCGGTAAAGATTAGTTGGACTTAAGTTAGACTTCTATCATGTGCAAGCTTTCACATCATGATCATCTGTGTCACTAGTGTCATCATCTATTCATCATTACCTCCCTCACCTGCAGGATCAAAAGTAGGGGAAATAATATCCCATGAGCTATGAACTCAATATGTTAAGGAAATGCAATAGGGAGAAACATATATAAAGACAATATAATAGACTTTGTACAATAAATCTATTTTTTTCTTTACTTCATCTTTTTACCTTTTCACTACCTTTTTTAAATTGTAACAATCTCAACAACAATTCAATTGCAAGAACCTCAATTGCATTGCTAAGAAGCAAAGTCCAATCATTCCCTGTCCAATAGGGTCAAGCCCAATTCAATCATAATTAAGATTCATTATCCTCTGTTCAATTATAGCAATCAATTGTGAGCCTTTAACAATCATGAATGTCATTGATTTTATCCCCGGTGCCCATGAAGGCTAACTAGGTCTAGACTTCAATTGAACCTATGGGAACGTAGTTACGATTGTCCTTGGATAAATCTATAACAATTTAGTCTTACAGAATGCCAGTTATAGATGTCCTAGGAGGAACCCATACTAGTTTAGTCCCAACAAGAACCCATTAATAGCCTTAAAAATAATGATAATTGTTCTCGAAGGAACCAATTGAACCAGTAGGTGTAGATATTCCTAAAGAACCTAATTAAGAATTAAATCAATAGGAACTCATTTGCACTTATTCCTATGGGAACCCCATTGAACCATTAGGGACCTGTTTTACCATTGTCCTAAAGGAACACAATTCCCCCACGACAAGGGGCCAATTCACTGGGAACCAATTCATTACCTTCATGGTAATTTCAATCACATGCAATTTTTTTAAATCCTATTATTATGAAAATATAGATTTTATACTCATGTATCAATCAGTCAATATTTAATAAAGTAAAATAAAACAAAACAACCTTGCAGTGGAAACATGATCCATTTCGTTGGGACACGGTCGGTGTTAAATTTGGACATGGTCCGTTCATTGTTCATCGATTACCATTCTCTGTGAGGGCACGACCCATGTTGACAAAGGACATATTTTGTGCCACGTGTGCGTGGTATGAGATTGAGGCGATCCGAACCACGTTCAATTGACGTGATCGACGCTCAGATGCAACACGGCCCGAAGCGTTGATGTCATCAGCGAACAATGCCCATTTTAGGTCGTGTCCGTCTTTGTAACGACGAACATGACCCGCGTCGAAGACCAACGCGGTCCATGTCATAGTCGTCGAGTTGGTTGACTCTGATATATTGAGATACACGACCCATGTCAAGAGGCGATGCAATCCGTTTTCAGTGTTCTGATGTCTTCTTGCGAGACAGGCCGACAACACGACCGTTCTTATCTGTGAAACACGGCCGACGTTATGATGGATTGTCGTTTCTTACTTGCGAACATGATCTATTTCCTTGGGGATGTGGTCTGCGTTTGTTCGCCTTTGTAGGTCATCCTCTCCCTTTCGTCCGTCAACAATTATAATGACTTTATATAGGCGTGAAACTATAACAATTATATGTCATATACATATGATAATTCTTAATGTTGATCCTCCCGGTTACATACCTTATTGTTAATTTTTGTGCCTTGATCACCTCCTCAAGTAGGGTCTCCTATTCTACTATTTCAAATATGAGAGAGAGAATTTTGGTGAGGGCATCTCTCCTCTTGACCTCCTTATATAGGGGTTTATTAGGCATAATCCTAGTCAAAGTTAACTTTATCTCTCCTATCTCACTTATGATTAGGAGTTCTTTAAAACTAGTTTGGGTATGATTAAAAATATTAAATGATTAGGATAATAATTTGACTAATCACACTTCATCTTATCTTACCATATCTTTCTTTTATTCTTTTAATATTTATTTTTATTACTTGAATTTTTTGTGCATTACAAAAAATAAGCTAAAAGAAGAAATAAAACAAAAATCTTGATTGAAATAAATAGAAGGAATAAAATATTAAGACGTGTCATTGAAACGTCTAAATTGAGGTCCACAATCTTAAGGACCCCAATTAGTAGCAACAATCCATAGCAACAATCTTGACCGAGTAAGGCTCATAAAGAGATTAAATCACATCGAAGCCCAACAATTGGTTTTTGGAATTATTGAAAGTAAGGGCCAAACCCTCCATTTTATGGAAGGATATCAAAGTATTATTATGTTTTAAAACTTTTAACTGGATATAGGGTTCCCAAACGAGGACAATTCATGTTCAAATATCATCATTATCTAACTGAATGAAGACTAAAGATTGGATTAGGCAGCAACTAATACTCTTTCGGATACCATACTAATACATAAAAAATGAAGCCACTAATATCATAAGTCAATTTTAGCTCATTAGCCCTTTTGTCATATCATCTTATCTATTTTCTTCGTTAATAAGGTTATTTGTTTAGCAAATATGAGAATTTGACAAGCTTGTAATAAACACTTAAATCCACAACTATTTGAGCTTATGTGTTTGTATACAATTCTTGAAACTATCAACGACATTGGTTGAGTGGCGTAGTAAGTTGCTCCTCTTCATTTAAGGAGGTATCAAATTCGAGTATTTTTTAATGTAGAATATTTTCATTGAAAGCCTTGTTCCTCATAGTAAGACGTGCTACCCGGAGTGACATAGACTAGTCCGAACAAAGTCTCAAAAATTGGCAACTGGATAAAATTCTTGAAACTCAAAATAGACATTAAGCAATATTGCGAAACACACACAAGCTAAGGTGTTTGTAAATAGGGTATTCTTGTGCTTAAGAGATCAAATCTTTTGTCTCCGAGGTGAAAGTCCTGAACATTTTTTCCTCAGGTAGCATTTGACAATAGAATATGGAGGTTCTCCGTGTTCTAGTAAATATTTTGATTTGATAGTTTAGTTCTAATTGTGTTTAATTGAACTAAAATGTGTAGGATCTGGATGGCACCAAGAGGGGGGGGGGGTGAATTGGTATATAAAATTTTTGCTACTTTGTTATGCTGGATTCGTTAGGATATGTTTAGCGGAAGCATATAAATTCTAAAATAATAAGATAGAATGAGAAAGAGAGCAAGGGAAACAAACAAGCACACAAACACAAGGTTTGTTGACGAGGTTCGGTCGAACTCCTGGCCTACGTTCTAGTGAATATTTTCATTGAAAGCCTTGTTCCTCATAGTAAGACGTGCTACCCGGAGTGACATAGACTAGTCCGAACAAAGTCTCAAAAATTGGCAACTGGATAAAATTCTTGAAACTCAAAATAGACATTAAGCAATATTGCGAAACACACACAAGCTAAGGTGTTTGTAAATAGGGTATTCTTGTGCTTAAGAGATCAAATCTTTTGTCTCCGAGGTGAAAGTCCTGAACATTTTTTCCTCAGGTAGCATTTGACAATAGAATATGGAGGTTCTCCGTGTTCTAG